>BHFT01059516.1:0-40584 GCA_004320025.1 Laticauda laticaudata
ACATGAGACTGAACAATGTAGAAGAGCTGAAGGCCGCTATTGAAGCATCCTGGTCTTCCATAACACCTCAGCAGTGCTACAGGCTGATAGATTCCATGCCACGCCGCATTGAGGCAGTAATTGCTGCAAAAGAGGCCCAAACCAAGTACTGAGTACATATGCATGCCTACACTTTTCAGAAGTCTGATATTGTTCAATGTGCAATCCTTATTTTATTGATTGCATGTAATATTCTAATTTTCTGAGATTGAGGATTTGGAGTTTTCATGAGCTGTAAGCCATAATCATTACAATTATGACAAATCACAGCATGAACTATCTTGCTTTGCATGTAATGAGTCGATCTCATGTATTAGGTTCACCTTTTAAGTTGCAATTCTGAAATAAATGAACTTTTGCACAATATTCTAATTTTTTTAGTTTCACCTGTATATTGTCTTCTTTCTTTCCATTTTGGTTATTATTTTCTTCTTGCCTTACTAAGATTCACAATGGTACTTGACACTTTAGTTTTAAATTATTATTCCTTGACAGACAGAATGCCATTAGCTTCATTTTGGCTGGTGCTCCCCATTAGTTTAATTTATCCTGAGATATAGCAAAAGTAGAAAATACCATTCTGAAATGAGTTCTCTCACTTCAAACTTAATTACATAATTTGTTTTTTGATAAATGAAGGTATCACATGTGATTTAATTGAAGAACAATCAATAAAAATCTAGCCATTAGACATCTTGATGAGCTTCCCAGGGCCTTTCTACATCAATCCGCAAAATAAAGTGTACATTATAGGTATTCCATAATTCAGCTATGAAACCTCTGAACAATATCCATTTTATTTTAAAAAATCTTCCAGGAATTGTGACTGGTATTTTTTCCTCACATTCTTGAAAACACGACCCCAAACAAAACTATCAAACTAATCACCTTTTCTCACTGCAATTTTTAAATGTTTTATATGCCTTTGGCAGTACATTCAGCAGTTTTTTGAAAAATAGATGGTCTTACTTTGCTTCCTTCAAATAGTTTAATTCTGTGTTTTAACTGCTGAACTGCTTAAAGTTTAAAAGCCATATCTATTCAAAAATGTAGGTACTACTTGTTATTCAACACACAAGAACTTTTGTCATCAGATGGTTTGTGAGATCTTCTCCGAACAGCAGCTTGGCAATTAACTCCAAAATTTGCCCTTGTAAAAAAAAGAAGTAAATGATGCCTTCGAATCAACACATTCCATTTTTTTCTATTCAAATACAGAAATACAGGAATTGTTAGGACAATCTCTAAGTATAAAAAGTAGTATTACTGAATAGTTTGGAAAAATATGGAAATCTAAGTGCAGTTCACAAATCTAGGTAGGTTACCCATTAGCATAAATGCTGACAACTGTTAATCTACTATAACCCTGATTAATGGATATAGATGTCCATTAATACTAGGCAATTTAACTTGCTACTAAAATTGATTAGTTAAGAATTCAATCCTGTTGTTCAATAAAAACTGTACTCTCTCCTGAAAATGCAATATAGAGTACAGCGCTTACATATATTACAAAATATGTGTTTCGTGTGTGTGTGTGTGTGTGCATGTCTATGTGCAAAAGTGCAGTATTGACTCTGTAAACCACTTAGAGAGGGCTGTAAAGCACTGTAAAGCTGTATATAAGTCCAAGTGCTATTGCTTTTAACTATATTAATGATACTATTTCAAATGAGATGCAATCAATGCTGCCACAACCTTCGTGAAAACCCTTGAAGCCAATGAGAGGCTGAAGGAAAGTGCTCGATACTGGTAATGGGTATTCTGAAAACAGAAACGGAGAAACTGGTGATGATGAGGCCAAATTGGGATGTGGAGGTAAGCCTCCGTGAGATCAATGGAAGAGAGGAGATTGCCCTCCTGAACGCTCTTTAAATCGCNGATGGCTTGCCATCCCCCCCCCCCCCAAGGCTTTAAGAACAATGAAAAGCTGAGAGGAAAGCCCAGGTCCCGTTGAGAGGGGGAAACAGGTTGAATAGCTCTGATTTCAAGATGTTGAATGGCCTGATTCATGAGGGCTTGCCTTGAAATGTCCCGAGAGAAAGGACAGATCAAAAATTTTTCTGGGGGTGGCATTAGGAAGTCCAATCGTGCTGAGAACCCAGGCGTCCATCATTGACTCCTCCCATTTGGAGGCAAAGAAGGCTAGGCGATCTCTGATGGGTGGGGAGGACAAGGGATTATTTAGTGCAACGGAAGGAATGACCAACTCTCCCCCGAACGGGCCGTTTACCAGGAGAAGGTTGTTGCCTGCCAGATGCTTCCGCACGTTGGTCATGGTGCTGGGAGTATGGCCTGAGAGCGGGGGAAGCAGGATGAAGTCTCCGCTCGAAAAGCAGGAGGGCGATAAGGAGCTGGGTGATAGTCAGCTTTCTTCCCAGAGGAAGAGAGAATTTTATGTTTATATCTCTGGTTTCGATGAGATAAGGTTCAAGAGCATCGCCAAAAAGCTTATCGCCTACGAATGGAACTGAAGCCAACTTCCATTTTCGACGTGACTCCGCCTGCCAATTTCGGAGCCATAACAGTCTTCTTGCTGCTACTGAAGATGCCATGGCCCGGGATGCAAATTTGGTGGAATTGAAAGTGGCATCTGCAGTGAATTCCGCTGCTGCGATAATCTTATTAAGGTCTTGGTGAGACCGAAGGTCAGTAGCAGGCAATCTATTCTGGAGTTGGTGCAGCCACCGTTTGGATGCCCTCATGAAAAAGGATGCTGCTGTTGAAGTCCGAACAGCTTGAGGGTCTGTTCGGAACGTTTATCATCCGGTTTCAGGATTATCTTCTGGCTCCGTGGGAGTGCCAGAAAATGATAATGAGGCCAGAACCGGAATGTCAACAGAAGGCACTGCCAGGGCATTGTCCAGGGCTGCGTTGATGTTGTAGAAATGCTTATCCCGAGAAGATGGGTAAGGACCTGCTGAAAGGGAAGTGCACTGTTCCTTGACCATGTCCAGGAACAAAGTGGGATAAGGCAAAACCTCTGCATGCACTACAGGCTTGGAGAAGAGCGAGTCTCCCTGGCTAGAAGGATTTCCTCGTGGCTCAAGAGCCACTTCCTCTGGTGACAGCTTGGCAGTGACCAAGGCCTTGCTGAGTAATGGCCTGAAGAGAGAAAGATTGAAGACCAATGCAGAGTATGTCTGCTCTGAGGGAGAATCCTCTTCCTCTGAAAGATTTTGGTCAAAAGTCTCGCCCTCTTCATGCTCTGAACAAGAGGAGTAACTGTGTTCAGATGGTGAAGCCCTTCCCTCCTCATCAACCTCCTCTCATTCTGATAGAGAAGAATGGACCCTGAGGTCCTGGGGTCTGTCTAAATCAGGATGATGAGGCAAGAAACTTACAGATTCAGAAGGGAGAAGGGCCTGAACCCTTTCCAGAGGTCCAAGAATTTGCTTGAAGCCTTCAGCCAATCCCTAATGGCCAACGAGACAGCATCTTGGATATCCCCTGGTCCATGCTCAAAGGTAGAGGCAGAAGGCCCACTGCTGTGGGAGTGAAGGTGGCTTCAAGCCTAGATTGAGAAGAGGTTTGAGGCCTGGAGGGAGGGGGAGGAGCATAAGGCCCAGAAGCCTGTTGGAAATAAGGTCCAGATCTGCTGAGATCCTGAGGATTAGATTGTACTACAAGAGCCTCAGGATACCAGGATAGAGGATGGAAAGGCTCATAGATAACTTCTCCTCCTCTGGGAGGGCTTGGCGGGGGCCCACAGGTATCACCTGAAACATGCTGTAGTTGCAATCCCTTCTGTTGAATAGTTCTGTTGAACTGCCTCTCTAGAGCTGCATGTCTGCGCTTTTCTGCCCTCAACTCAGCCTGAGTTGCCTTCTTAGGTGCTGGAGCCTAAGCTCTGATTTTAGCAGCCACCTCCCTCTGGACTGATTGTGTGCGTTGCTTATAAGGTGATTGCAAAGATCATTTATATAGAGTATAAAGAGGGTGGGTCCTAGAATGCTGCTTTGGGGGACACCGCTGTTAACTGGAGCGGGGTTTGATATAGCGCTCCCTATTTTTACTATTTGTTGCCTGTTTGACAGGAATGTAATAATCCACTTATGAAGGGATCCGGAAATGTAAGAGTTTAGTTTTAACAGTAGTTTGTCATGTACCACTGAATCAAAGGCTTTGTAAAAGTCTTTGTAAATTGTACTGTCAAACCTGTATCGTCTGTAGCACTGAGACAACTGCAACAGCTTTATTTGGCTAGCCTGGATCAAAAAGTATAATTGAGTATCATCAATATAGTAAAGATACCAAACCCTAAACCCATTGAAGACTTCTGCAGCTCTATACAGGATTGGTGGGAAGAAGCAGAACCGCTGGCAGCCCACAAATGAGGAGTCTAAGGGAAGGTCTCCCCAACTCCAATGAGTGCCAACAGAATAAAGTTTTGAATATGTGTCATGAAATGAGATATCAAATTTGAATTATAGTTCCACATGAGTTGGCAAATCAATATTTCTATAGAATGCAATATTTGATAATGTATCATGAAATGGGAACATCCACTTCAAATCACAGTTCCATGGGTCTGCTAAGTCACTATTTTTAATGTCCGTGATCACAAATAGTAATTTGTACAAAGTATAGCTTGTATAAAAGGAGCAAACCAGCTATGTTTACCCCTTCTTTCACTGGTCTTTTCTACTGTTACCAAATAAATAAACATGTTTCTTAGCTGCCCCTACTAAGCAACTAATTAACACCTACACCTTTACCAGGCAGCTAATTAATTCTTTAAACTAAGTCGTCAGATAAAACTAGATAAAGCATTTTACACTTAAGTGCATTAGACAACATTAAACTTAAACAAAGGTAGCTTTTACTGAGGAGTGTATGCCTTGATTAGCAACTTTTAACTTATGACAGCATTGAAATAATTAAGACTTATGACAGGTTTTCAAATTATGACTGTCAGAAATTCAGATATGATGGTCAGTGTCCCATGGTCATGTGATCAGTTTATTACCTATTTTATAGCCAGGTTTGGACAAGCAAAGTCAATGGGGAAGCCAACAGTAACTTGCAAATCATGGTTACATCATATAATATGGTGATTAGCTTAATAACTGACATTGTAAGTTGGGTACAGTCATATGCTGTTTTACTTAATGACCACATTACTTAGTAATGGAGCTGTCAGTCAATAGCTGAGATCATTAAGTGAGGACCTCTTGTAATTTAAATAGTTACTGTCATATTTTCTTGGAGGGAGAAAACTGCAAATTTCAAACAGCATTTTCCACTAGAAAAAAAGAAAAATCTAACTGAAAAGACACACATTTACTTATATCAACATTTAACAAAAAAAGTTTCGTATCATACTTGAATTCTCGTTGCGGTTACACTCAATTCCTTCTTTCCTTCTGATTTTACTTCTTCCTTCATAGGTACACACAGAACTCCCTTCAAATCCCAATATTGCAATTTCCCTTTCTTCTAAAAAAAAAGAAGGAAGTGATTGGAAAAAATAGCCATTTTAAATCAGCAGAAAACACCATAAAAACAAAAAGTTGTACTTTTTTCTTAAAGAGAAAACAGCACTATTGTTTTATGGTCTCCTGAGATATGATTAATTCTTTGACACGAAGAATGCTATGCATAATGTACATAATTAAAAATCTAAGCTATTTTGTGAGATAGAAATAAAACTAATGAACATTTTAAAAACAAAATTAGATGGTGGTTTTCTAATTAAGAATTCTGAAAATAATTTTCAGAAAAATTAAGATGAATAGTAGGTAGGAGTTGAATTGCTTTACTATAATTTACTTTACTATAAATTATAAGTATTGTAACAAGCCAGGAAGAACATATGTTGCATACATTCTATTGAAATAATCAAGATTATTTTTCTAATGCAGTATGTTATTTTATGGAAATAAGTTGTTCCCATATCCCAAAAGGCTGGAGATTTCTTTCTAATGCCTGAAATGGTATGCTACAAATTATAGCAGTGTTAACTATTCTCCAGGTGATATGAAAACACTAACACCACAAAAAATGTGACTTGTTGGAATACTACCAGATGGGTGATGATCAAATTCATGAGTGTCTGCCAAGTTTATCTCCCAGATCAATATTTAATAAACTCTGTTATAGAACTTCAGCCATATGATTTTATACTCAAAGGATAAAATAATTCTTCATCCTAGATCAGACTACTAGTGTTATTGCATTTTATTCAAAAAAAGATATAAAGCAGACTTAAAGTGCAACAGAATTCGTATTTGTGAGTAGATTTTCTTCAGGCTCAAATATTACCATCTGGTTTTGCAACATACTGATGCACCAATTGAACATAACATCAAGCTTAGACTATGCTAGAGCTGTGGTGGTGCAGTGATTAGAATGCAGGCTAATTCTGCTGACTGCCAGCAGTTCAATTCTGACTGTTTCAAGGTTGACTCAGCTTTCCATCCTTCTGAGGTCAGTAAAATGAGGACCCAGATTGTTGGGGGCAATATGATGACTTTATAAACTGCTTACAGAGGGCTGTAAAACACTGTGAAGCCATATACAAGTCTAAGAGCTACTGCTATGTTCTGTAACCCTGCACGCTCTCAAAGCAACCAGACTGTTGATATGCAAATAGAGTTACTGGCATCCTATGATTCTGATTATATGATAATACAGTACTATAATAAACTTACATTTCATCCTTTTTGCTCATCGTAAAGTGTAGGATTTGAAGAAAGGTATCTTTAGAGGTTTCATATAATTTTCCTCCCAAATTATGTTTCCTTCATGAATGGAAAAACATTTTTATGGGGAGATGCAAAGAACCAGAAAATTACCCTTGCCAAAGTATAAAAATAGCAACATGCATTATTAGAGTCATACACCGGCTATAATAAAAAGCAACATCCATATACAAAATGAGAATATGCTTATAAATATAAGAGGCAAAAACAATAAAAGTAGAATTCACAAAATTGTGCTAAAGTCACGCTTCTTCACTACAATATGGGATTCAGGATAGAGGAAAAATTTTGATAGTGGGTTCTGGACAATAAAAGCAAAAGCACAAGATTCTACAATCTTTCTAAAGCAGGGGTCCCCAACTCATGGTCCGTTGACCGGCACAACATGCCAACAACTGGGCCTCGCAAACAAGTCAAGCCCCATCCAGGGGATGCAGGCAGCATACAAAAAACCATGCCTCTCCAATCCACAGAAAAACCTTTCTGACCCTGGCCCAAATCCTAATATAAAGAGATGGTTCTCCTCTCTTAAAGACCTCCACACCCATTAACAAATGCAACAAAGCATTATGTAGAAAGTTTTTAAAAACAACTTTTAGATGCATTTTAAAATTATATTTAACATGTGTATTTAAACAATTGGGTACTTTACAAGAACCAAATTATAAACTGGAATTTGGATTGGGTATTACATAGATGACCTAGTTCTATCACTATCTTTCAAATTCATTAATTTCAACAGCTGTATATTTCCTGATAAGCTCCAGATGTGCTGGACTTCTATATCTATCAGCCTTCCAGTAGCATAGCCAACAGCAAGAAGTTGTAAAAATGTGGAGGGTAGAGGTTGCTAACTACTAAAGATTAAAGCTTTCCAAACCTATGCTTAAAAGTAAAAACTGAAACAATAATGTACATAATCGTGGCAAATTTTCCACATCCTGCACTATCTCCTTTGTATTAAGAAGTTTCTTTAAAATTAACATATAATAGCATTTCAACAAAGCTATATGGTAAAATGTTCAAATGCAGTTCCAAGAAGCAGAAGCAGAAATAAAAAAAGGTATGAAATTTGTTTGCAGTTAAAACCATTAAGGTGAACAAACTATTGATTAAAAAAAACAATGGCTCTATGGAAAATTATGTATGTAGAATTTCTTCAGGGTCATATGGAAAAGGACTTCCATTAGTCTGCAAAAATCATGGCAGACAAAACCAGTTAAGCTAAACCATCTTAAGTTTTCCTTATTGCAGTCTCCCTCCCTCCCTCCCCCTCTCCCTCTCAGTTTGGTGTAATGGTTAAGGTGCTGGAGTATAATATCCCCTTCCTTAGGCACAAAAGTTCACTCTTGACTTCACTCTAGAAAGTTAAAACATATTTATCAACATGCATTGGAACAGCCATCATAACCTTCAATGAAAGATACTTTCATTCTATACTGGATTGCTTTATAATAGTAATAATTGTTTTAAAGAACAGTAGCCGCTTGCTTAGAGAATCGCATCCTTTACCATCAATTTCTACAAAGCCCTTATTGGATTTGACAACCATAAATAAAAAATAAGAAGGGCAGATAAAAGGATAGAAAGCAAATAAACAACGCTCAAGCTTGTGATCTAATGAAACAACAATCAAAGCTGTAAGCAATTTATCTTGCAAAATTACTTAGCCTCGCTAATCACAGACACAAATAAAGAAGCCACAAAACCACAGAGCATGTTTCAAAGCCTACTTTTTTTTTTAAAGCAATCTATTCCAAAGTACCAACTCACGTGTGATATGTTTACATTTACACATCCTTGGACCATCCGCAGATACATTTTAAAAGGACTAACATATTATCATCATGGAAAATACATTTATAAATAGTTACTAATCTTGATTGATCTTTACTACTGCCTAAAACAAAGGCAACCTGCATTAAATAACAGTTGCTTGAGGAACAACTTCAGAAGAATCACTTTAAATCCTATTCATGAGTTTTGAAATCTGATACGAGCTGCTGAATCAGAAAGCTTTTGCCTGATGCTCCAGGGCTCTTGTTAGCTTTTTATCATTTAAAGCAGTATAAAGGTAAAAAAGAACATTGTTAGATCCAATAGCATTGTTAATATGTTAATTTCTTATCATTGCCAAGAGGGTAGCTTTAACATTGAGATTTTCACTTCTTCTAAATCTTAGGAAGGGATGCTGTGGGTATAAAAGGAATAAATCTTCATGGAGTTTCTAGTTATGATGTTAATAATTCATTCTTTTCAATTACATTCTGTGAAGCTTTCCTACAATTCTTGAGTTTAGACACTCTAATTTCACCTATCATCTCTCCTGCTTTTCCATTGCTGATGGCAGAAGAACTGTTTTGCAAGCCATCTGGAAAATACTATCTTCCAAAATAAGACACAACTGGCGCTCTCAAAAATATTTTAAATTGAAGAAAATGTAATTCCTAAATATTTCCATCCTGGAGTGGACAACCATTCGCTTCCCCAGATGTTTGGGGCTTTGAACAACATAAGCCCTGATGATTGAACATAATAGATAGAGATAGTTCTTAAGTTACAACCATTCGTTTTATGACCATTCAAAATTATAACGGCACTGAAAAGAAGTGAGTTATGACCCTTTTCCACACTTATGACCATTGCAACACCTTCATGGTCACATCATCAAAATTTGGATACTTCATGGTCACATCATCAAAATTTGGATGTTGTAGGGTCCTGGGGTCATATGATCATCATTTATGACCTTCTGACAAGCATAGTCAATGGGAAAGCGAGATTCATTTAACAAAAAGTATTACTAATTTAACAACTGTAGTGATTCACTCAACAACTGTGGCAGGAATGGTCATAAAATGGGGCAAGTGTCATTTATCTGTCACACTTAGCAACAGAAATTTTGGGCTAAATTGTGGTCATAAGTCGAGGACTAACTGAATTTAGTCTAAAATACACTACAGACAGAATCTTTATGTACGTAACAGAACGCAAATTTTAAAATGTACATCCAATAAAGCTACTAACTTAGAGCAAAAAGCACTGTTCTAGAAATTGACCATAGGTAGGAGCAGGCTTCAAAATTTTTAGCAAGGTGTTCTCTGCCTGGTTGCTAGGTGGGCTTGGCCATGGTGAGTGTGACCTAGTTGGCCTCTGCACCACAGGGTAGGGGAGTTTTTCCCCTCCCTGGACTCTGGAGACTTTCCTCAAGCCTCTTGGAGGGCGAAAATGGTCTCCCCGGGCTCTGGAGACTCTCTGGAATCCAGAAACGGACCCATTTCCAGCCTTCCCAAACTTCTGGGAGGCCTGTTTTTCACTCTCCCCGAGCCTTTGCATACGCCTTTTACTTACCTGTATCCAAAAGGGGTCATGTGGGGAATTCTGGGAGGGGCAGGACAGGGTGGGGGGACCAGCCAGGAATTTGGGGGTTCTCCAAACTGCACAGAATCTTAGCTAGGGGCTCTTCCAAACCCCTGCAAACCCCCAGCAACCCCCCNACCCCTGCAAACCCCCAGCAAACCCCCCCCCCACCTTAGGTATTTACTAATGTATGAGCTAATAAATCTACTTTAAGTCAGGATTCAGTAAGTACAAGAATATAGAAAGCCTTGATCTGGTCTAGTAAAGCTTTCCTTTGAACAAAGGTTTAATTATAATGCATATTAGGACAGATTTACAACCTGGAACTTTTTTCTTCTTTTTTTTTAGGAATGAACTATTAGAATGAACAGCTTCAATTATAATCTAGCAATTCTTTCCTTTCTATTGTTGACAAACTGAAGAGTGTGAGCTTTTCAATAGTTTCTCTTAAAAGCAATAGCATTTTTAGAGATAACCAAACAGCAATTGTCAAATAAAAGACTTGATTCCTAGGGGCTTTTTTTGGCTCATTCTTGATTCTCACACTGTGTTCCACACGTTCCTCAAGGCACATAAAACTCATACAGTATAATTTCTAATCATGAATAACCCTAGCACCACAGGCCGGAAAGAAGAATGTGATGGACTTAGTCCACGAGAATTTGTAAAATGTAATTATTGGCATGATCTGTGGAAATAGTACAATTTATCATCCCCTTCAAAATGTGTGAGATAATCCTTAAAAAGATAATAGAATGGTGCTATACTTATGACCCAAACTTTAATGTATCATTTGATCTTTACATATGATTCATACATTCAGCCTTTCAGATCACTACCCAAATGGAGTATAGCTTTTTGGAGTTTGTTTCCAAATGCAATTCAAGTTGCTGGTATTGTTATCTCTAAAGTCCTGCACAGTTTAGGATATGGGTAACTACATACCACTTTCTCTTTGTGATCCTAAGCATCAAGGAGTGTTATCTGCAGGAAGTGTGGGACTAGGCCTTTGTACACATCCCTCCTTTTTCTAAAGTAGCATCTCTCCTTTCTGGAATTTGGTGAGTGATAAAAACTTGGCTGTTTTAGCAAGCTTTCAGGATCTGATGAACTACATTTGTTCTCTCCTGGAGGGTGAATGTTTACATATGTTCAAGCTGTCCTTTAGTGTCTGAGTAATTTATACTGGCACTATTGTGTACTGCTTCAATTAGTGCCTGTAGAATAGAAAGCTGTTCAGATGTACTATGTGTCGAGCAGCAAGTAAGATGGATGGGTGGGTGGATGGGTAGATGAATGGGTGGATACATGAATAAATGGAATGGGATAAGATGGAATGGAATGAATGGGCTACTAGATAAGGAACTTTTAATTGTTATACCTCAATGAAGGTTCCTCTATAAAGTTGTGTAACTATTTGATACTGCCTGAGAAGTGAGGCAATCATCTACTAGTAGTACTACTAGTACTAATCTACTGATTATTCACTAATTCAGAACTATGTCTCTATATCTCACAATGAATATCTCAATCAATGTGAAATGTCAAACTGATATACAAAGTTTTATCTGGACTACACACTACACTACGTGAGGCACAATCCACAAAGTATGACTCATATAAATGAAATAAATAAATAATAAACGATAAACGAGGCACAATCATGGTTTGCCTGATGTACATGAAACACTTTATCAACAACTTCATTGCTCTTTCAAACCCACAGATATTAGAGAGTTGTTTCAATTCTGAGAGTATATTTTAGATTCTAATTAAATTATGTTTGTGTTAATTATTTACAGATATTTTAACAGGTGGTAATATCTTCTGCATTCACTACTTTTAAATATGAAAATATTTTGGACTGATTTTTCCCAAAGGAGATGTCAGAGCTGCAGATACTTGGATATCTTATTCCAGGAAAAGAAAATGCTAATTTACAAAACAAAACAAGAGTTTCCTTTCAAACAAGTACACATATTAGAATTCACTTTTCCTTTGAGACCCTTCTCGCAGTATGGACTTTATTACATTATTTTTAAAGTTGGGTCTTTTTAACTCAATTTTGTAGTACTATTACTTCCAAAGATTACTCGAGCAGCACTTTCCAGAAATTAATTTTAAAGCATTTATTCTGCTTTTAATCAGGCTTGTATATATTCTAAATAATTTCACCTCAATGGAACAATTGAGAATACATTAAGAATTTTGGACACGTTTTAGCATCAGAACTTGGACATACTGATGAGTGTTAAATCTGCCAAAATTCTGCCAATTAACATCCACAGTTTTATCCTTGTTTGGATTCCTCTGCCAATAACTCCACCAATATACCATAGGCTTCAGGCAGCATTTATTGATTCAATTTCTGCTTAAAGCTTTAAGCTCCCATACATGCGCTATCTGTGTGCAAAACCCAGATTTCAGAACTTAATTAAAAGTGTATGTAATGAATTACTTATCCATCTTTATTTCAGTGCTATACAATAAACCAGTAGTGCAGTAAACTCTTACAGCAAAAGCTCAGAGTAACTAGACACATATGATGTACAAACTTCATTAGGAGATCAAGTTCTGGAAAGACAAAATGTCATTAATAGTTGGTAGTGAAGGGCTGTAGAAAAGAAAATTAAAGGCAAAGGAAATGAGCAAAAGGGCATAAGAAGACAGCAACCCTAACAATACTATTGGAAATCTGCTTCTGCAGAATTATAGTTACCAGTTACAGTCTTCCTTTTCAAATACAATGCTCCTTTGCAAGTTACAGTGAATTTAAACATTATCTAATTTCCAGAAGGATCAGTGATTCAAAAAAATTTACCACCGGTTTGATGGCCGTGGCTTGGTGGACACACTTTACATGCATGTGCACAATTTGCGCAGGTGCAGAGGAGTTCCAACTCACCTCCTGCAAGCCTGCACTTTCCCAGTCCCTTCAGCAGATGCCGCGCGGCACTCTGCTGTGCCGCGCAAAGCATTTGTGCTTCAAAAGCAGGTGGTAAAGGTGAGTATGGGAGCCCAGGCGGGTGGGTGGGCCCAACAGCAGAATGGCGGGTAGAACCAATTTGGTTGTCCATTGGCGCTACCGGCTCAGCAGAACCACTGAGAAGGACCATGACACGGGTCCCCAATCCTTGGGCCATGAGCTGTTTGGAACCAAGCTGTGGTGGGTGAGCACGTGCACATGCATCCCCACTTGCACAAAAAGTGGGTGAACGCACTCCATTTGTGGAAGAGGCTGGCACATGTGCCCACTGCTCATGCAAATGGAGCTGCATGAGTGCGCTTGCCTGCCATTCGCACGGAATTATTCCCTCTACCTCCCCATCAGTCAGCAAACCCGGAAAGGTTGGGGAACTCTGTCATATGGCATTAATTCACTGTTGATAATTTTATGAAAATGTTTATCATTACTGGTCCTTTCAAAAAAGAATGTTTCAAAAAATCACTTTAAGACCATGGCTTCTGCAATTCTTCCCAGCTGTTTATCATCACTCCTATAGAGAGCATCTATATTCTGTGTAAAAAAAAAAAAGCACTGTCTTTGTCAATTTCTGTTTGTCCCTTGAGTTCTATCTACAGATAGTCCCTGGTTAATAACCATACATTGAGCCACTGTTCAAAACTACAATGGCATTCAATGAGAGATTTATGGTTGGTTCTCAAGTTGAGGCTGTCCCAGCAACCCTCACACCCACAGTTATGTTATCATGATTCAGGCACTTGGCAAACAGTTCACAACTGTGATGGTCCCAGTGATGTGATGGTCATTTTTTACCTTCACTGCTAACTTTCAAAAAGCAAAGTCAATGGGGAAGCCAACAAGAGATTGTAAATGGCCACCATGTGATGTTGCATTCTGCAGCTGCAATTACTGGAACTTCCATCATAAGTTTCTGCAACCATGTGACATTTTATTATTGTGTTGCTTAACTGAAGAGTTGTTGTTCCCAATTACTATCATCAAGCAAGAACTACCTATTTGTGTGTATGTTTACCTTGGGACATGTGCAATATAGGCTGCAATGCGTATAATCTCATCTGGATCAGATGACCAGAAAGTAGAAGTGACTCAGAATGGCAGTGATCAATATTATGAGCTACTACAAAATTGTCTCTCCCAGACAAATGCAATGAAATAAATTATTCTGGAATATTTTATCTGTAACCTCCAGCCAGATATGGCCCATTTTTAATGGAAATCTTTCTTTTTTTCTAACTTCTCCTACCATACCCCATTTTGTTATCCTGCTGATCAACCTTGTCGAAAGGCCCTTTACATCACTGAGTTGGAAAAAAACAACAACAGGGCCAGAGTAATAAGGTGGCTGTTTTTCCCTGTAAAAAAATCATTCATGCATTTAAATTTGTATATCTTCCTTTTGAAAATTTGAATCATTTTACAAAATGATATATCCTTATTTTATCTCCAAATAATCCCGAAAAGTAGCTGAAACTAGGCAAGTATGATATTGAACAAGTCAGTAATCACTATGGTCAAATGGGAATTTGAAATTGGTTTTCACAGGACATAGGTCTGACAAACAAATATATTCATACACCCATCCCTCTCAAATACAGACATATACACTTCTCATTGCACGCTTTCTTAATCACAACTCTTTTCTGGAAAATAAAAAAAAAAGTTGAGACACAATAGGCAAAGGAAGGTTATAGATCAGTGGTAGTCAACCTGCACCCTACCGCCCACTAGTGGGCGTTCAAGCTTTCATGATGGGCCGTAGGGGTTTTGTCCCCTACTTTATAAATCACCATTATTGATTAGAGAAAATTTTACTACTAACAGAGATACAAAAGCGGGTAGTAGGTATAAAAAGGTTGACTACCCGTTATAGATCCTGGGTTGGGAACTGGATTTTTGTCAACTGGAGGACAGGCAGGACACTGCCGAGCTAGCAATGGGAAGACTGACTAAATGAGCAAACAGCACTAAGTTAACAGCAGAGTATACTGCAGCAGTTGAAGGTAGCAGAAGAAATGGCTGGGTTGGAAGCAGAGAAAAACAGGGACATTGTGGGAAATAAATGGCTAGGATGAGGAAGATGAAGTGCCCAAATATGGAAAAAAAGAAGAGAAATATTGAGGTGTGAAAATGAGTGTTTCAACTTCTCCAAAAACAAAAGACTAATCATGGAAATTTCAACGTGTGTGTGTGTATACAAATTAGGTATGGAGTAGCGCTATCTGTAATACAAGGTTTTTATTTATTTAAATAATTAATTTGGTTTGTCAATTGCTTACAAGATAATAGATATACGTAAAAACATAAGTTATGAATACATGGATACATATAAGAAAAATGAAACAAACAATAGGACAGCAGGCCTGTTGGTGTGCTTATGCACGCCCCCTACAGACCTCTTAGAAAAGGGGTGAGGTCAATAGTAGAAAGTCTAAGGTTGAAGTTTTTGGGGTTTGGGGAAGAAAGAAGTTAGGGGTGTGCATGCCTATTTTTGAGTGATGGTGGGTTGGATGAGATAGGATGTGGAGTTGTGGGTTGTGTGACTTACTTTTGATGCTTTTTAACTTTTCTTGAAAAAGAAGCTAAGAGACATAATAAGTATGCTTACGTGCAATTATATTTGAAGATAAGAAAAAGGAAAAGGAAATTGGCAGCAAGAGAGGTCAATAAATTAGTTCATGAGAGCCTGTAAATTTAGACAATAGACAGCATGTGCCCTGTTGGGTCACCCCTTCAGATATATTTCCTAACCTAAGCAGAGAAATATCAAGAAATATCAAGCAGATCAAGGGCAGGTGAAAAAGCAGAGGGATCAGGAAAGACTTTGGCTTCCCAATTTAGTTTCCTTGTAAGAATCTGTCAGGAAGCATCAGAAATTCCTTCCCTTCCCAGCAGGTAGGTAACTGACTGTTCCTGGATAGGGGAGGGACCAAAGGAGACTGAAACTGGCTGGGAAACTGTCCTGGAACACTGAAAATAAAGATTATGTGACTGTAGCAGACCAGCAGTAGCCCTGAAGTAAGCACAACTTTCCCAAATTTAATTCTCTCAAGAGTCATAGATCTCAAATTTTGGATACATTCTGTAAATTAGCCCATCTGAAACTTGGTTCAAAAAAGGTTGCCCTCTGATGTATCATTTCACCCAAATAACAGTAAAGAGTTTTAGTAATATACATAGGCAAGGTAAGTAATATGTAATTTTTTCTTGTTGAAGTTCACTTTGCATTGCAATGTATTAATAAACATTTTGGTTTACAATGCATAAAAAGTCTGAGCAATAAACAAGACCATCAGGACATCAAACTTACTTCCCAATTAATTTATGGAATTTCAAAAATATGAGAAATATGATGCTGTATTATCTGGTTACAGCTCAGTGAAAGATGCAACACTGCTTTGATGAATTAATGCATATTAGGATATGAAAAGAATGGTCCAATACATATTTGGTATTCAAAACAAGAAATCTGACAAGGATGAAAAAATATGAATCAGAAAATGAGTAGAAACAGTGAATCCCTCTTTAATAAATATAAATCTACATTCCATGGCAGGAAAACTTTCAATAAGTATCTATTTACTTAAAAGGTCATTGATCAAAATGTAGGCAAAATTTCAAGACAAGCTTACAGAGAATATTACAGTGAAGAAATCCTAAATCTGAATTACAAAAATTATTAAATTGGCAATAATTGAGAAAAACAGTATTTTAAAAGAATAATAGTTTAATCTAAGTTAAGAACAAGTTGTGTTTTAAATTAGGCCAAATTACATTCCGAAAGACAGCCTGCAGTTATGATTATATATGCATCATGTATTAGGCATGATGCATGAAGAACATATTGAATCCAGACATAGACCAAATACCCCCACTGAAATCAATGAGTCTTAAGTTGGTCTCATACTTAGCCAGTCCCATTCATTGAGAGTGGCCTGTCCCATATATGATTAAGCTTGAATCCAACAGAATTATGTTATTCAACTCGGGGAGGGGGGGGGAATACAATTTTGTCTTTTTTACATAAAACTGCATATAAGCCAATTGGAAGCACAATGAAACATCATAGTGACAGAAAACCTCTCCTGCCAAATTACTTTTGGATTAAGGATATCTTTCTAAAATATGACAGCTGGCTTGTATTATGGCACATTATACGATCCAAAGTACTGCTTGAACCTCTTCTGTTTTTCAGCTGTTAACTTACACAAGGTAATCAAACTCTATCATAAAAGTAGAATAAATATACTCAGAAGTTTTTTTAATCTTTACAATCACTATTAATATTATATTCCCTTTGGTGAACTGGTAGTTAAAGAAAAGAAGCCTAAATTACTAAATATTTTTTGTGCAGTCAAATCAAGCTCGTTTATTGTTCATTAATGTGTTTCACTAAAAAAAACTAACGTTGAGACTAACTCATTATCAATAGCTATGGGAAAAACAGTAGCATTGATGAAACTCATCTTCAGCATGCAGAAATTCATAATCCATTGTCCTAAGATGTACTGTCTAAAAGAAGAATTTAGGTATTCCCACATTCACAAAATTTCATGCAAGCAGAGATAGAGATTTTTTAAAAACTTGTGGAAACTATGGTATATGTGTGTCTGTATGTGTGTGTGTGTATTTTAACAATTGAATCAAATTAAATACAGATTTTTTAAAAACAATGGTTTTTAGTTTTGTTTTTGCTCATTGAAACAGTGGAAGGCAAGCATTTGCATTTATTATATAGCATACTAAAATATGATGATGATGTTGCATAGTCATTCAAATTTTTGGATTGAATTTGGCATTTTTATCCATGTATTGATTTCTTCCCAAGGACCTGGGATAGGCAGATGTAGTTGTTTAATTATATTAAAACTATTGTCAGAGGATGTAAGCTGTTCCAAGTACCGCTGGCTTTTGAAATTGACTGGTGATTTTGTCAATGGTAATGGTGTTCCCATGGTGCTCCAGATGTTTTAGGATTGCACCTTAGATGCCTCTCACTACTGGTACTACCTTTGCACTCTTTTGCCACAGTTGTTCTAATTCTATTTGTTGGACTTTGCATTTTGTTAACTTCTCCATTGTTCTCCACTTTTATTCTTCAAGTTCTGCTTCATCCATTAACCAGACTATTTTTCCCTTTCTTATCAACAGTCATTAAGCCTGGGTTGTTCTTTGGCAAACATTATTTTATTAAACTCTGGGCAGTTTGCAACATTCAAACAAAGAAATCACAATTACTACTATAATAAGATACCCCAAGAAGACAGATGAAGAACTTAAATCATGGCATGGATGTTGAACAATTCTTCAAACATGAAAATCAGCCAATTTCTCCTGCGCTTCTTAGCTGGTAATACTGGGCAACTTTTAGAGTCAAGTATAGGGCTAGAGTCAACATATGACTAAATTGCATAACTTCTCATTCAAAAAGATGAGTAGAATCTACTGGAATATGTCACCCTCACTTTACTCATATTTAAATCCTACTAATTTCAATTGTAAATGAGTATAGGAGTACAGTAGCTATTAATACATACAGATATGTACACCTTGACAATTTTAAAATCTTACATCTGCAAAGATAGTCAGTAAATCAAATTTTGACTAAGACAGGTACAAGATTTTAAATAATAACCAAAAAAGGCATGGTTTTCCAGATAACATTGTTCTAAATCATTATAACCTAATGATTATTAGATCAATCTTGTTGGTCTAGGTTCTAGACTCTAGGACAAGTCTCAAAGACTGCAACGCCATTATGAATGAGTTTTTTTATTTACTAAACATAATGTTGAACATTACTGACTGGTATAGGACAGGTAGCAATAGATTTAAAAGCTATGATATGAAATGGTTGCAAAGGATTGCTTAACAAAAGACGTTAGCTATTTAGTAATTAGCAATAAATGTGATAACCATTGTATGTATATGACCACCTTTTTTTGTTAAGAGATTCAGAACACTGCTTGCAAAAGTTAAAACATTATTGCATTCCTAACTTAATATTTCTTACATGAAAAATTAATCTGCATTCATTCACTAGATCCTTGTAATACTTACAATAGTTCATTTAGTGACCATTGCAACGGCACTGAAAAAAATGACTTATGACCGTTTTTCAGATGTACAACCGTTGCAGCATCCTCATAGTCATGTGATCAAAATTTGACTGCTTGGCAACTGGCTCATATTTATGATGGCTGCTGTGTTCCAGGGTCATGTGATTCCCTTTTGTGACCTTCTGAGAAGCAAAGTCAATGTGGAAGCCAGATTCATTTAACAACCATGTTACTAACTTCACAATTGCAGCAATTCACTTAATAAACGTGGCAAGAAAGATCGTAAAATGGGGCAAAATTCACTTAAACATCTCACTTAGCAACAGAAATTTTGGGCTCAATTATGGTTGGAAGTTCATGTACCTATACATGAAATCAGGATTATATCCTTTTGCCCAAACAGGCCAAGGCCAAAGCGAAAGCCAAAATTGAACTGTAGTATCCTTTGTTTTCACAAGTTTTGAAAACATTTCAAACCTCGGTCAGAAAGGGAATAATCATGGATATCTTGGGTAGAAACTGATCAGAGAAGAAAATGCAACTGTATCAGTGATTTCACACTCACAAAGTATAATATGCACTGACACATTGCTCTTCCTAAGCTGTTTGTCACACAGAGGATGCCACAAATGATACAGGACACACAAAAGCTATAAATGGCATTTAAACTATCAAGGCTGAGCTCTCTTACTGGGTATTTTGGACGTCTCCCTGAATTTGGGATGAATGGCGGATGACATGAAATGACTTCATTTTTTTAGAATAAAACTGGATAGGAGAGCTTCTCTACTCTAAACCTTTGAAATGGCAAAAAGTCAGTCCCCTTCTTTCTCTCTTTCATATGAATAAAGGAAAAAATGTACTTTGCATAAATTAAATATAAACTTGATTAAATGTGTTTGTGTCTCTGTAATGACATTTAGAATAGGAAGTATTCGTGTTCTGTTTTAAAAAGAAAAACTCTTTCAAATGCAATTTGAAGCTGTCAAGTCAATCTCCTTTATAGATCTTTTAAATGTCACATACCTTTGAAAGGGGATGGCTGATTCCATTGCAAATGTGTGACTGAAAACAGTCCATGTGAAATCAAGAATTTATTAAAATATACCACTGACATTTATATTGATTAAGCCTAGCCCTTTCACTTTCTCGCTTTTGAAAGAAATCATTTCAAAAGAAGTGTCACAGCATCTTGTATTATATCTTATTGTACTTAATATAATTTTCAAGTACAACTACAACTTGGCACTATACACACAGCTTCTTCATGAAACACAGCTGCATGAAAAGAACATGCTGCTAATTCTGCCTATAGATTAACGTGAAATTATATTATGAGGACTAGGTGGGTGTTCCTTTACAGTTTTTCCCCAGCATCCTTGAAAATTTACAGCCAAAAATTTTAACTGCACTTAATATAAATCAATTATAGAGCTATACTTAATGGTTTTAAATAGAAGACTGTATTAATCATAATACTGTGAAGAAAAAACTAGCACTGCTTGTAACAGACACAATATTATTAGCGAACATTTCTATGCAGTTCATAATATTAGCATCTAAGAGTCCAGCTATCTACATTAATAAGGCAATACTCAAATGATAAAATATAAAGAGATGGTACATTTTAAAAGTGATTGTAACTTACAGCCCCAAAAACAGTTATGATAACCTCATTCAATTATATTTTAAAATTTATTCTCTCTTTAGTTCAATCTTTTAAGCATGCAATGGGGTTATGATTTATAACAAACTAGGGAATGTGAAGTATTTCCTTGCCTTATCACCTACAAGTATTGCCAACCTGTAACAACTATCAAGATGAATTTAAAGAAAGTCTGTTTTGTATTAATTGCTTTCCATAGAATTACTGCTATAGATCATTTTCATATACAGGATTATACCAGGACCCCAAAAGTCTGTTGTTCAATTTAAGAATCTCTTTGTTTGCTACTAAATCTATAACAAAGTGTGAGAGGTTAACTATTATTTCAAGATTAATCTCTTTGTACTGTATAATTACTCACTGGGATGTGTGAAAAGGGTTAATTCCCAGCTAATTAAAAGGTGTTGCATAGTGCCCTATGGAAAGACATCATAAAATAAACCATCAGTTCTACATACTGTTAAATGTTAATCATCTCCAAAAGATTACTAATAGAAGGCTTAATAGCAGACTGAGCTGGCAGAGAGGTTACATAAAAAGAGCCCTAATCTCACTCACATTTTATAATGTTTATTGAATCTCCTGCTTTACCCAAAGGTCTAGAATATTGTGCAATTTATAGATACATGACACTGAATTCCAGAGTCCTATTTACCTGTTTATTAAGCATGAATGTCAAGAAGTAAAGAGCAGTATAACAGAATAGTTATTTCTCTTGATGCAATAATCTTCTTCCCTTAGTTTAGCAAAAGGTGTTGGCTTACCTGAGATGCCCATTCTCATTAGCTGCTGGTGAGTCCAGGACAGGATAAACTCCGCATCCTTCGGACTGAGTCTGCAAAACTGTTTAGACGCCGCCTCTTGCCGTGGTTACACAGTTTTCGGCGAAGTAGACTTGACAGACATGACGTAGCTCTGTAAAAACAATAGTCCCACCCAAACCTAGACCAGATGTCACTAGGGTGGGGCTAGACTCTTTAGCAACTAACGAGAATAGGCATCTCAGGTAAGCTAACGTCCTTTCCCCATTAAGCTGTAGCGAGAATCCAGGACAGGGACATACCAAAGCCGGCATGTCCATGGGAGGGCCTAAGTGTGGTCCAGATCTCCCTGCCTCATGTGTACCCTCTGGAGCACCCTTCTGCCAAAGACAGCTTCAGCAGAGGCGAAGGTGTACAAACAACAGTGCCAGATAAACAGGGAGTGTGAAGACCAAGTGGCAGCCTGGCAGATTTCTTCTATGAAGGCTTGCTTAGCCTAAGCCGTCATTGTAGCCGCCCTCCTTGTGGAGTGAGCCGTCAGTCTACGGGACACTAGAAGAGCCAGAGTCTCGTAAGCTGTAGAACAGGGTTGAATCCACCTGCTCATTATTGATGGAGTGGTCCTGTTGCCTAAGATAGTGGACTGGAAAGACACAAAAAGTGATTCCATTTTTCAAAGGTAGAGATCCTTTTGATATATATATAACAAGCGCCTTACACACATCCAGAGTGTGTCACTTTTTTCCTAGCACATAACTAGGATTAGGAAGAAGTCCAGTAATACCAGCTCCTGAGCTCTGCAGAACCATGAATTAGTGGTTAAGCATGGATAGTGGCAATCACCCTGGAAGAGTATTTGTCCTTTCTCAAAGATCCCCACTCCAGCGCCAGGTGGACAGCTGGAGCCATTGCAACTCCTGATGGATCAGGGCCCCATGGCTGAGGGAGATCTTACTGGCAGAAATCCTCCAAGGTCGACTCACGAACAGGTTCACCAAGTCCGCAAACCAGATCTGCTTGGGCCAATGGAGAGCCAGGAGTAAAATCTCCGCTCTCTCCACCAGCTTCTTCCTGATCACAGCAGGAATGAGAGAAAGAAGCAGAAAGGTGTACAGGAGTCCTGGTGGCCCCTGGCTCCGGAGGGCATTGATCCCCTCTGCCTCCAACACACCGAACTTGGTGAAGTATCTGGACAGCTGGGCGTTGTCTGGAGTGGAGAACAAATCCACGGCTGGAAGCCTAATATCTCTGTCAGCTCCCTGAATGTGGATGGGTGAAGACACCATTCTGAAGCTTAAATATATTTAAGATTGCAACCCCAAAATTAAACTCGGTTGTCTCCATGAGAATTTACTAATAACTATAAGTTATTTCCAAGAGGTCATTGCCTTTTTTTGAACCTTTATCTCTCTATATAAGAGTGAAATACCACCCATGCATCATCACAAAATCTCCGGAACTGTAAAACCAACAAATGTGAAATTTGGCACGTATGTTCCTCTTGGATTCTAGGTGCTCACAAAGAAAGGATTTTTCGAAATGACCATCAGAGCATTAGCATTTCTTTCAATATTATCATTAACACACTCTGATACTAAAAAGTTTTACTGCCCCTCCCCACTTGAAAAGAAATCTGTTCCAAATGCAAACACAAGCAGAGAGTTTCGGTTTCAGTTTTACTTTCAGAGCTCCAAGCAGCTTTAGTACAGAACAGTTGAGCTAAGCCATGCCCAGGCTCCTTGCTGTCTCCTTCTTGCTCACAGCAAATACTGTTTCACTTTCCAAACAGTCCTGAGTATTTACCTGGATTGCTTATATGTCTAAATTTGACTTCTAAGCTTGATTTTTTTCAGTCTGAATCTTGCTAGTCAGTGATCCATAATGGAGTTATGGAGTCACTTAGTGATCCATAATCAGTGATCCATAATGGAGTAATGGAGTCACTTAGAATTTCCTCCTATGAATAATGGCTAAATAGTCAACAAAACTGAATATCAGAGCCCAAAATGGAGAACAGCATCAGGCTCCCAGAGAAAATATGAATAGTGACGTCTAGAGAGATTTCTACAGAGTACTCAATTCCTGCTTAGGTTTATATTGATTGGCTAATTACAATGTGTCAGTGCTTTCATGAATACAGAATTCTGATATAATTGCATTAATAAGAAAAAACATATTTCTTTAGGTGCCACTTTAAACAAAATTTTAAAAAATACCCTCATTTGGTTCTGTAACTAAAGGATAATTAATTGCACTACTGCAGAATAAACTAATACACAGGATAAACAGCGTTGTAGAACGCAATCTAGTCTGCTTACTAGAGTTTTTTTGGTGGCAAAAGATCAAAATGTTGACTACTATACTGGAGAAATTTAAGAAGGATCTATTTTCAAGTGTGAAAAGTTGGTGACTCTGGGAATATACGATGCAGAAATAAGGTATCATGGGAAGAAACAGGCAAACAAAGGTCATGTTTCTAGAGAAAGGTTACTCCAGACAATAGCGGAAACAAATTTCATCTACTTTCTATTAAACAAAAGGTCAATGTAAGTTAAAGATAAGAAAGGCCAATTCATTGTGATATTTATGAACATGAGTAGGACATGCCAGAAGTAAAAGTAAAAAAAGATTGGTCAATTAATGCACTCAAAGAAAGAGGGAACTAACTATAGGTCAGAGCCATGACTTCAAAAGTTCCTATCTTGTCAATTAAAATTAAAAAAACAAACAAACAGTAAAGCAAGGCTAAACGATTACTTCCCCAGACAGAACAGATTCTCCTTCCGGCTTAATTTACTTCCTACCAACCTTAAAGATTTTATTTAAGAAATGTATGGCAAATCCATCTTTTTTTACTTTAAGGAAAAGTCAATATAGCAAAATTTTTCAAACCTCTTCTTTGAAGTTTTAAGTCCCACCTGACAACATAACGTAGTTGTTTTTATTCAGATAATGACCTTTCCTTATTTAGATACTCATTCTTTAAAACAAGTTATTTTAGCCAACAATATTCATCTTAGAACAAATTGACTACAGCAGATCCATACCAAGCTGTACACAAGCTGTAGGGATTTGCATTACAAAAAAGAGTGATTTTATTGTTTTTTTTAAAACAACTGAAAATGCAGCTAATCAATTTCTCAATCTGAATACTACTATATCAATATTTATTACATTGTGCTGGACTTGGGGAAAATACAGATTTAAGATCCCACCATATATTTTATTTGATAATTTACACGCAGATTTCATTTTAAATTTAAACAATATTTTTCACTTGTAAATTGCATTGACGTGCTCATTCTCATGCAGGCTCATTCTCATGCAGGTGAGCACAAACGAGAAAGAAAATAATAACATTAAGTATTTTAAATGTAAAAGGGGGCGTTGGTGCTTTCTGATACGCCCATTCTCTGTGAGCTGTGAAGAGCATCCAGACATGGGAGGTGCTTCCTTCTCTCATCTGATAGGCTGAGCTGATTTCTGAGGACACTCCTCCTTGAGGCTCCTCCTTAGCGTCCCCAGTTTTGGCGAAGTCTAAGTGATAAGTTCATTGTCATTCTCCCTCATCTCTGCTCTGTAGACTTGGCTGGAATTGGATCCACACCAGACGGACTCTGGATGGGGCTGGATGCTCTCCACAGCTCACAGAGAATGGGCATATCAGGTAAGCACCATCACCCCTTCTCCAGATGAGCTTTCAGAGCATCCAGACATGGAACATACCAAAGCTTGGTGTGTCCTACAAGAGGGTCTCTGTCTGGTTGGAGTCCCTCTTGTTATGCATGGATCTGTTGAACACACGTCTGCCAAAGGCTGCTTCAGCAGAAGCAAAAACATCCAGTTTATAGTGCCTTATGAAAGGCAATGGTGAAGCCCATGCTGCTGCCCTACAAATTTCTTCGATCAACACTTGTGTAGCCCAAGCAGCCGATGCTGCAGCACTCATAGTTGAATATGCTGCAATGCCTGTAGGTACAGGCAATGACTTAGTCTCGTAAGTCTTTGCAATTGTGGCTTCTAGCCACCTGCCCACTGTCAATGATGTGACTTTCCTGCCTTGAGTAGCTGGTTGAAAAGAGACGAAGAGTGCCTCCAACTTCCTAAAAGATGCAGTCCTGTCTGCACGTCTCACATCTAATAGATGCCATTTTTGCTCTAGACCATGAGATGGGCGAGGACAGAAGTTGGGGAGTATCAACTCCTGAGCTCTGTGGAAGGTTGAATTAATTTTGGGGATGAACATTGGATCTAGATGAAAGACAACTCTGCTAGAATGGAAAATGCAGAGACCTTGTTTCACTGACAGTGTGGCTACCCTGGAAATTTGTCTTGCAGATGTTATCGCTACGAAGAACACCACCTTGTATGCAAGTAGGTGGAGACTCGTGGTTCTCAGAGGCTCAAAGGGTTGGTTTGTGAGTGCTATGAGAACCTTGTTTAGATCCCAGGTGGACCACTGGAGATCTTAAATTAGTGGCCCCATGGAGGAAACTATATATTCTTGGGTGATGATCGATGGATCATAGATCACCACAGTTAATGACCAAGGCTAGAGCCGTCGCCTGCCTATACAGTGTTTGGTGAGAGTCCTTTGTCCAGAATTTCCTGAAGAAAGTCCAGTATTTGTGTCACCGATGGAGAGGTGGTATCTATTTTCACCTTGTAACACCACCTGCAGAAGATGTTCCAGATGGTGTTGTATATCCGGTTCGTGGAAGGACGTCTGGCCACTTGGATCGTAGAGATGACCTTACTGGAGAGTTTCTCACCTTCAGACATCTCCGCTCAAGCGCCATATGGCTAGGTGCAGCCATTGTGGGTCCTGATGTTGAACTGGACTTTGTGTGAATGAGACTCTGTCTGGTGGGATTCCCCATGGTTCTGATATTGACAGTTCCCTGAGATCCATGTTCCCTGATATCATTTTTCCTAGCAGTTTCAATAATTGGGCCAGGGATGGTCTTTTGGTGGTCCTAACTTCTTTTGACACTACTCTGTTTAATACTACTCTGCCTATCTGGTGATAGGGGTACCTTCCCAGCCACTGTGTCAATGATGGCTCTCAAATGCAGGAGCTGAGTTGAAGGTTATTAAATGACTCTTGGCCCAGTTAATTAAGAATCCGTGCTCTTGTAAAGATTGTAAAGTGACCTGAATATCTTGGTTGGCCTGTCAGCTGGACAATGACAAAATTAATATTTCATCGACATAGCATTGTAGCCTGACTGGCTTATTCCTAAAGTGAGCTGCTAATGCTGCCAGAACCCTTGTAAAAATTCATGGGGCAGAAGCTAGACTAAATGGAAGAGCTATATGCTCAAAATGGTGATTATAGCAGAATCTCAGGAATCTGCTATGCATGGGTCTGATGCGAATGTGTAAGTACGCCTCTGTTAAGTTTATTGGTGTTAAGACATCTCCTTGTCTGATACTGAGCAGGAGCTCATCTTAAATCTTCTGTAGACCAGGAAGCAATTCAGGCATTTTAAATCTAGAATCGCTTTCCACCTCACCCATCCCAAACTTTGTGGGACCACAAATAGATATGAATAAAATCCTTGCCCTTGTTGATCCTGTGACACTAGTTGGATTGCGTGGATCTCCAGCAAATGCTGGACTGAAGTCTCCATAATAGTCCTAAGATCCCTTGAAACAGGGCACATCATAAAGTTCAGGGATATGGAGAGGAACTCGAGGGAGAGACCTGATCTTATGGTCTCTCTGACCCAAGCATCTGATGTCATGGATTCCCATTGATCTGCGAATAGCCTTAACCATACTCCTATGGGAGAATCGGGAATTATTTTACTCGGGGTGATGAAAAAACTTGCTTCCTGTCCCACGAAAGGACTTTTTGTTCTGCCCTCCCCTCCTATTTCTGTCCCCGAAGTCCAGTCATAGCCAAAGGACCTTTGTGATCTTTGGGAGTAGGATCCTTGATAGGAGGGACAAAAGCAACTCCTCCAAAAGGACTGGGAATATTAAACTGTCTGACTTGCAAAAAAGAGGGGAGGATCTTTTTCTTATTTTGAGATTCTACCAAGAGCGGATTTTAGAGCAGATCCAAATAGTTTATCCTCTTCCAAAGGGGCAGATGCTAATTTCCATTTATGTTTGGTATCCGCTTGCCAATGTTGGAGCCAGAGTAGATGTCGTGCCATGACCTGGGACACTATGGCCCTTGATGAAAATTGAATTAAAGGTTGCATCTGCAGAGAATTCTGCAGCAGCCATCACTTTGGCTATGTCCTGATGCGCTCTGGTATTTAATGAGGGAATGGAATCTCTCAAGTGATGGAGCCACCTTAGGGAAGATCTGGTAAAAAATGAGGCAGCTATAGCCACCCTGATCACCCATGTGTCTGCTAAGTGAGCCCTGCAAAGTGCTAATTCTGCTCTCTTGTCCTCTGGTTTAAGAGCTTCTTCCGCTACGCTAGGTATAACAGAAGGAGAGGCTAGAGCTACTATCGGTTCATCTACTGTTGGGGCTAGTAGAGCATTAGAGAATTCTGGCACTAGATTATAGAATTTCCTATCGTATCCCATTGGATTGGGATAAGTAACAATAGAGGACCATTGTTTCTGAACTAATTCAGTAAACATTTGAGGGACTGGAATCACTTCCACCTCAGTGACAGGTTGTGAAAATATTACGTCATTGGACTCCTCCTGGGCTGAAGGCAGTTGGGAGGTAGAGTTCGGATTGTCAAGGTGTGCAGTGTTCTTTGCCTTGAACAGTAAAGGCTGAAATAAATGTGGGCAGAACAGACCCATGAAAATAGGTTTCTGCTAAGCCCTCATCGTCTGACATATACTTTTCTATCTGCTATGCCTCAGACAACAATGAATGTCCTAAAATAGACACAATCTGTTCCAACTGGTCTATTTGGTCTTCCCTACATTGAATACCCGAGTCGGGCACTTGAGTGATTAGAAGATTTGCTCCCTGGGAAGGTACCTGAAGTTGAATAGATTCGGCTCTGCTTAGTGACCTTGGAGATTGAAGATACTGCTCGGGTTCTACTTGTTGCCTTGCCATAAGTGTCTGTTGCACTCCTGTTGCTATGCCTTGTTTAATCACTTGCTCCATCCAGAAGCTCATCTGTGGAGAAATTTCTTGGAGAAGAGATTCCTCTGCTCGCAAACCATTCACTGTGGGAGTGAATGTTCACTCCAGAGCCCATCGTGAAGCTTCTATTAGTTGATATGTTTGCTTGATCTTGCAAGACCTTGCTGCACTTGGATTGCATTGACAAATCCAGGGAAGGAGCTGGGAGCAACTTTCAGAGACTTATTCTTTGCCACCTCATGAAGGCATTTTTTTGTTTTTCTAGTGCTTTTTGACACCTCTAGCTGTCCTTCTCAGTGGCCTTTGAAGGATTTTTTGAACCAGCTAATTTATTCTTGGTTTTGGCCATGGCTTTTCTGACTGCCACTCTAGAGCCTGAAACAGTGAAGCTAATGGAACTTCCACTTTCCATAGCAACCTGAATACAGGAGTTGTGGGAATGTGAGGCTTGATTTGACTGGCAGTTGGCTCGCCTAGGGACCTGCTCCCCTTTTTAATTAATGTTATAATTTAATTAATTGAATAACTGGTGAAAAAAATAATTTTAAATAATGTCAATGAATTTCAATTTATTTCAATTAATGCCGATACATCTTTGGTTGCCCAGATTAGGTTTAATCTTGACACTATTGGGCAGGGGTGGAATTCAAATTTCTTAACAATCAGTTCTGTGGACGTGGCCTAATTTGTGGGTGTGGCTTGGTGGTCATGTGACTGCTAGGTGTGGCTTGTATGTAAATATAGTAAATATATATGTAAAGATTGAATTTTTTATTTTTTAAAAAAGAGCAACTTTTATCCAAAATCAGGCAAAGCAGACAGGCAGATTGAGCTGCTTGCAGAATCACAGCTTCACTCCCAGATCTACATTTCTGCAATCTGCTGCCTGAGCCTGCAGTGAAAAATAGAAGCTTCAATCCTAAGAAAGGTTCAGGTCTGCTCTCAGGCCACTTCTCCCTCCCCCAACCCCCTGAATATCATCCCTGACTGAGCCTCAGGAAAGCCTCCTGGGCGAGGCGGAGGGGAGGAGCCAGCCAGTGGAACGATTTGCCAGTTCTCCAAACTGCACAGAATTGTAGCAACCAGTTCTACAGAACTGATCCGAACTGGTAGAATCCCACCCCTGCTACTGGGCCAGCAGCTTTAATGCACAGGTGGTTTCAGGCCTAGGTGCTACCTGCTGTTCTGCTGACTATAGATGAATGTGAGGTATTGCCAACTTAAAAATCCTTCAGCCACACTTAGTCTTTTTGTTGCTGAAAATCCTGTAAGGCTGTGCTGTGATGGCTCCTTTAGGTATTACCACCTCACAATTTTCTAATTAATTTTCTAATTAAGGCAAGTAGAAATACTCAATGCACTTTGAAGCTCCCGTGCAACAAAATGGTGCTAGCTGTTATTTTTGGCACGAAGTAAATTTAGCCAGCAGTAAAGAACACCCCCCCCCCGACAAGATCTCCACAATTCATTAAAAACAGATGAATTTGATTCTTACAGGGAGGCTCCAGACTGTGTCTGGTAGAGGTCAGTGCCAACCCCTAGCTTTTGAATCTAGGTGTACTTTTTGCGGGAAATAAGCCTCAGGCCATTATCTCTTTGGCGCAAGCCGAGCCTGCACTCCTCATGCCTTAATGGTCTCTACTCAGCCAGCAGTTTGACAAAAAGAAAACCTCCCAGAGATATTTCCTTGTTGCCAGTTGGGCGTACAGCTGCCTGACGCCTGAATCAGAGCTTTTTAAAGTTCCACCGGCCAGCTGATCTTTATTGCTTTGGCCGCTTCTGTGGCTTTAATGGTGTTCTGAGGGAAATTTCTATTGCGCCAGCTGAGCATGCTCTGCTCGCCATTGAGGCCCTCACTGAGGGATTGATGACTGCGACGCCCAGCTGATGATAAGAGCAGTGCCGCTAGTTAGCTAGCTTTTATGAAACTTGACTCTCCCTTTTTTAAAAAAACCAAAAACTGTGATCTGATTTTTTATTGATTTTCTGCTCGTTTCAGAGTATCCAGCCAAGAGAAGTATGCCCGTCTTGTACGAAGGCTGATCAAAAACTGGGGACACTAAGGAGGAGTATCCTCAGAAATCAGCTAAGCCTTTCGGATGAGAGAAGGAAGCACCTCCCATGTCTGGATGCTCTGAACAGCTCATCTGGAGAATGTCTGTTTATCCCTTTTCATTAATTAATTCTTATTTTTTTGTGTATGTTTGAAAAATACTTTTCGCCAACACTTCATTCCACCAACACTGAGCTCTGTTTTAGAAAATAAGTAACAAAGCTAAGCTATTTTATCAGTTATATAATTTTTCTTGGCCACATCCGTCATATCACCAGCCTCAGGAATTAGTTAGGCAATCCAGTATTTGGGATATGTCAGCATTTAAATCAGCAGAAACACAAGAAGAGTGACCCAATCCCAACAGAGTGGGATCTCTGATGAGCAGCTGCTTCAAAAAGCAAAGCAGAAGCTGTCTACTCAGCTTTTCGTATCAATACTTTTCATTTATGAAAGAGAATATCTGTAGATAAGGGCTGAACTGCTGATTTCTTGATGTTTTCTGAGCTTGGATGTTTGCTTCCACAAGTTTCATTATCTAACCATGTAACATCATCAGTGTGAGATTATCATTATACTGATGTTACCTATTTGGGTAATGGAATGTCTGTAAGCAAGTAACTAAATCCAGAGAGCACCAAGAATACAACTTTGTATTTAACTGCATATTTTATTCATTAGATTAAAAATGCCCAAACCTAGAAGGACCCAAAACAACTACACTTTCCCTTTGAATCTGCCTTTACTTAAAATAGCTTCCAATAACTCTGTTGGGAAAAACTCACCAGTCTTCTACCTACTTGTATGTACCTTGTATGGGTTTCCTACTCTGCTTCTTGACTCTTTTAAGCTGGACTAGCTGACTAATCTCTCCAACATTCAATTCCTGTATTGTTGTGGACCATTTCAATGAGGGCCGCATTAGGGGCTGTGTTTGACCTCAGGGGGCAAGGGTGGGCATGGCCAGCTCAACATCATTCGTGGGATCAAATGCCACTTTTCCTAGTAGTTTGTTTTGCTGCCGCATGTGCAGCCTTCATAAACTCTGTTTTCACTGGCAGAGGCACAGCAGGCCAGTCTTTCGTTGTTTCCAGAGCAGCCTTGCAGGCCAGATCTAAGCACCCAATTCGACCTACAGGCCTTGAATTTGACACCCCTATTGTGGACCGTCTTTTGCTTTTTCTGCCTTGCCCCATTTTCCCAAACCTTTGCCAGCACAAACGATGGAGAGTACCCTGACATACAAGGTTGGGTTTATTCCCAATGCAGTATGCATCCTCATTTAAATACATTAGCATCCTTCTCCGCATCAAAGATTTACAAACAATAATACCTACCTATTATTTACAAAAATACACTAATTTGACTTTTATGAGAAAAAAATAGCTTTTGGATATTAAAATGAACCAAAAGATATTTCCGTTTACCTTTCTATTATTGTGATATGATTACAATTATAAGACTCATGGTACAATCTAAAAGATGTAACAACATTAAAATCCCAATGAGACAAAAAACAAACAAACAAAAATGAACGCAATCAATGTTAAAAGAATCTAAGAATCTTCGACATCCCCCTGGGAAATGGGTTATCCAGGCATTGTTCTTTCTATCTCCTACTACCCCCTTGGTACTTTGTGTCATGGAAAAAAATACTCAGCAAAATACCTGAAGACCATAAGACAGTGAAGGTGGGTGAGAAACCATCTCTCATGTTTGAGAGAGATAGATGAAAAGGTTATATTTGTAATCTCTGCAAGACACTTGATAGCTTTTCATTCACTCTCCTGTTCTCTTTTATGTTTTGATCATTTTGGTTGCTGACAACAGCAATGCATTATTCTTTGAGAAACTGCATCATATGTCTGATCACCATCCAAATTCAGAGTTGACAGGTTGTTTGCTTGCACAAGTTCAAACAAAACACAAAACAAAAACAAAACAAAAAATATTTTTATTTCTGTCAGAAGTAATTTGTTTTGCTTTTACAGGGCTCAAAAAATTGTGACTTGGTTTAGTAGGGAAGAAAAATGATGACAACATTTATTCCTAGGTCTATATGTCTACAAAGAGATGTGCTCACGTTTTTCAATTGTTATGATGAAACCATTGTGAATTTTACCAACTCTGAATATCATCTACTTTTTCCTACATGTGCTTTCAATTTCATCATTTAATAGTGTTTGAAGCAAATTGGTTAATGGAGCCCCCCTCTATATATCTAATAACTTATTAAAAGTGGGAATGAATAAAAGTATTACCTAGTTGAGAACCATAAAAAAACCTGATGTAATTTATCTTCAAGTTTTCTTGCTAGGGAACTTTACTCTGTTGATAAAGAGATACTTGAATAATGGGAAGGAAGTGGTTTCTTTTCCTCATGATTCAAATACCTTCAGGAGGTTTGCTTTGAGACTGCCTGATTAAGATGTGCTTTTTTACCTCTTCTTTTGATTCAGAGGAATCAAAACCAGGAGATGATACTGACTGTGAAATGATCGTAAAAAGTGCAAGAACCCGAAGTCCAATCTGGTTGGAAAGTGCTGGAAAAGGAAAAAGTTAAACATCATCCCGTCCATCCACTCATAAGCCAGAAGCGATTGGGTCTCTCAGAGTGACATCTCTTATGTAATGAGAAAGACAGCTAGATCAAAACTTTAAAGCCAAGTCCAAATAGTGCAAGGAAGTCATTTAAGACTAATTCAAATCAGTCCTGACATTTGGCCTTACAGAAGGCTTCAATTTGTTAATGGAAAAAAAAAACAATTTTCCAACATTGCAGAAGAGAGAAAAAACCTTAAGTATGCCGATACTCTGCCTTCCTCAAAGATATCTTAGTATTTCTATATAGAACTATCCTAGCACTTTTTTCTGCTTATACTGGTTATATTTTTCTCCAATTACCCCATAACTGAAAAGATTTTATCCTTTCCAGCTTAAAGGAATTTGTAGGAGAAAACATACCAATAGGAAGATGCAAAATTAAGCCACAAGTAGCCCTACCTTTACCCCAGATGGAAGGATAACTGTCAGTTTATCATCTCACTCAAATTACCAGAACACAAGAGTTCCCAGCAACACAAGAACTCAGTGGGTTGATTTTCATAGTCTTCATTAAAACAACAATCTTGTTCCCAGAGCAAAACATAAATTAAAGATCTCTCTTATTCTTTTATGAACTAGAAGGTAAAAGCTTTTTCTCTTATTTCTCATCTTTATTCAAACCTGAAACCTTGGAATTGTTTATTTATTTTCATACCTTATATGAAAGACTATAAATTGCACTGCAGCACAAATCATTGTGGGAATTGCTTAAAACATGTTGTGTAAGTAAAAAACCATAAACAAAATTTTCTGCAGCGTAGAATAATCTAACACAGCACACTCATTTTCATCTGGGCATTTCTACTAATATCCCAGAAAACTTCAAACAGAATACTTAAAATTATTCCATTGAGATAATGTTCTTCTGGTGTTGTAGTACTCTAATTTTTCTGTAGTAAAAATTGCTAACAAAGTAAAATGAAGATATGTTCAAAAATTAATATAAGAAGACAATGCTAAGGAGGCAAAAATGCAAATCAAAAATATTATTTTCAGTGCTTTGATAACTTTCTGTATCATTTGACTAGGGTGCCTGAATCTTATTCACAACTCATTATAGCTTAGATGTACAAAAAAAAGTTCTAGTACTTTAGTTATTAGATGTTATTAGATAAGTTAATTACCATGTATGCAGTATATGTAGTCTGCAATTTACAATCACAATTGAGTCCAATGTTTCTGTTGCTAAGCAAGGCAAAAAGTGAGTCACACCCCATTTTCCAACAATGATTGCCACGGTTGTTAAGCGAATCACTGCAGTTGCTAAATGAATCATGCAGTTAGTAAGCAAATCTGGCTGTCATGCCCCTGTTGGAATCTGATTCTGAGGGGGAGGCTGAGCAGTTGACAGGGAGTGGGAGTGCGGCTCTGGTGGCTGGAAGAAACTGGGGAAGGGCAAAGTCCGGCAGAGGAAACTGGGGAAGGGCAGAGCAGGGGAGGGGTAGAGCAAGGCAGAGGGAATTCAGAGGAAGATCCAGACCCACCCCTTCTTCATCCTAGGGCACGCATGGAAGAACGGAGAAGGGAGCAACATGAGTTGCATGGCTTACAAGGGGAGGAAAGGGCTCTGATTCCCTTCATTAGCTGCAGCTGGGAACACAGTGTTTAAAAAGGGAGGTTGTGCACAGCAACTCATGGGAAGCAAATCATCAGTTATCTTTTATGGTCAGAGGCTTATCTGGGTTCCTGGCATCTTCCCAACTGTGTGTATTTTGTTGGCCTTTGAAGTCTGCAATTACTTATCCTACACTGTCCAGTTAATTGCTGCAGTGTGGTTTGTGTGGATTTTTATTTACAGTTTATACGTACTTTGTTTTTGGACTGAATTTCCTTCATTTAAAGACTGTTCTTAGGAGAGTTTTTTTTTCTCCAGCCGAAGATAACTGGACATTGGGGGCAAAGTTGGAGGTATTAAAAGGGACTTTTCTTACTTATGTAACTGTGATGCCGCCTTTGTGCCACGCCCCGGGTCATTACACTGACTTTCCCCATTGACTTTCCTTCTCAGAAGCTATCCGGGAAGGTTGCAAATGGTGAAGACATCACCCTGGGACAATGCAATTGTCATGAACACATGCCACATGCCAAGCATCCACATTTTGATCAGGGGGCCATGGGGATGCTGCCATGGGTGTAAATATGAAAAATTATTGTAAATCACAATGTTGTTATAATTTTGAACAGTCACTAAACAAATGGTTGCAAGTTGAGAACAACCTGCATTTTATATCCTCCACCCAACTGGAAAAATCAGCAAATACAGGTTATCCTCGACTTACAGTCATTTTTTAAATTACCATTCAAATTTACAACAGCACTTATGATGTTTTTCACCCTTACATCCGATGCAGCATCCCCACAGTAACGTGATCAACATTTGGATGCTTGGCAGCTGGTTCATACTTATGACAGTTGCAGCATCTCATGTGACCATCTTTTGCAACCTTCTAACAAGCAAAGTCAATAGGGAAGCCAGACTCACTTAACAACCGGGCTACTTACTTAACAATTGCAGTGATTCACTTAACAACTGCAACAACTCACTTAACAACTGTCCCATTTAGCAATAGACATTTTGGGCTCAGTTGTGGTTTTAAGTCCAGGACTACTTGTACTAACAGCTGAACTTGTAATTGTTCCATTTATAAAACAGGTAAGCAATGCTTCTCTTGATTCATGGGTCACACAGAATTTTTATATTTGGTTTTAATACAGCTGTAAGTCTTGACAGTCAACTTTGAAACATGTCCTCTACCAGCACTAGTCCCAACTTCCAAGAGTTCAACCAACAATGTGCATCAGGTCATATACTATGCAAACTTCCAACACAAATTATATACAGTCTACTCCATTGACTCTTGAAAGAATACAGGTAATCCTCAACTTACAACAGCTCATTTAGCAATCATACAAAATTACAACAGCACTGCAAAGTGTGTTAAATTCAGATGCTTGGCAACTGGTTCATATTTACTAACTAACAGGTTACTAACTAATCAACTGCAGTGATTTATTTAACAACTGTGGCAAGAAAGGCCATAAAATGAGGGCAAAACTCACTTAACAAATGTGTCACTTAACAACAGAAATTTTGGGCTCAATTGTGGTCATAAGTTGAGGTCTATACCTTTCTACAATCATTCATAAAACGTTGCACAAACTGTAGCCCAGGTTTCAGAGATATTCACACGCTACCCCAGGGGTCCCCAAACTTGGCAACAACTTTTAAGATTTGTGCTTTAAGCTCTGCTGGCTGGAGAATTCTGGGAGTTGAGACCCACAAGTCTTAAAGTTGCCAAGTTCTGAGATCTCTGCTCTACCCAAACACTCCCAGGTACTACACTTAGAATTTTACATCCTATTTTATACACACAGACACACAGATACAGACACATGCGCACATACCATAACAGGATAACTGATATTAGGGTAAGTCGGATTCCTTTATTACAAATAGCACAGTTCCTTCTATTCTCTAGCATTCATTATCACATATGCTTCATTTGCTTGACTCCCCTTAACTCTGAAGTGGTGCTAGGACACTGCAATACAGGCAACTGAAAATCTTACCTACTCTTTCACAGTAAAGGGAAATAAAGGTGAAGAGCTCAGGATTGTCCTGGACAACACAAATAATTGCCTTCACCAAGAAGTCTCGATTGAACAATGCAAATAGCACAAACAAATGTATTCTAACAAAGATATCAATATCCCTACCCATATTACCTCTTAGCTTGTTAAATAGAAACAGCAACACACTGAATACAGGCATTAACAATGCAAGAACCATGAAGCAGGAGTTATAAACATAATTTACAGGAGAATTGGCTTAACGGTCAGCTTCCTGAACAATCAAACATGCGGGACTTGAGGAAAAACCTGCAGTAATCAATTTACATAAGGCATATTGACTACGCTACTGAACGCATGGGGGAGAAGGAATCACAATAGAAAAATACAAAATAAACGGTCACCTGAACCATGGAAACTCATTGCCCCATTGTCATGTGTCCCACTTAACAGCACCACAATACTGCAGACAACCAGTTGGAATCACAGACCCTGCAACGTTTATTTAGCTGCAAGGATTACAAATTTCTGAAACATGGAGATAAAAGCTGGATAAGACACAGTTGCAGCCAACAAATCTGACTGGAAAGGCAAAAACAGAATTTGCAGACCACATGCTACTATGCATCTACTCTGTCAGAGCTGCAGAAAATGCTTCCTATATTGCCTGGGTTTCTGACCAAAATAAACATTATCTATCATCCATCTACCTATCTACTTACTCCAATATTACACATGAGCAAGTAAGATGTTATGCATAAGAGATAAGCTACATTGCACCTTCTGGATAATGGAGCTTTCACCCCTATATAATCCCTGGGGTATCACCATATCACCACTGTTGGCTGCAGCATATCTGATTCATGGACCAGAGGGTTACCAGATGGCCTAACCTTGCAATAAATTCACTGCAGTCTGAAATTATAAAGAGTGGATCTCAACTTTTTAGGGTATTAAAAAAAAACATGCTAACAAAGGAAGAGAATGGGACAGAAATGGAAATAGTAGAGTGTTAGCACCAAAGAAATCAAAGACAAACTGGGAGTGATGCCTGTCACAGATAGCTACCAAGTATAGTGGTAAATTTAATTTCAAAAAACTTAAAAGTAAACAACTCATGAATTCCAAATGAACACATTTTTTTTGCAGAAGACTTTTGTTCATTGTTCTTCCACACCACCCATTGTAGCATAAGTTGCTCTTTAAAAGATGATCACTCTATAATATAGTTCCAGTGCCAAATAGCTGGACAAAGTTTGATATTTCCTTTTACACAATAAGAAAGTTCATAATAACATGTATGATAAGTACTATTTGTGTACCCTGCCACAAAAAACAGCATTCTTTAGTAGTCTGTGGTATAGAGAAGTTTTGTGTTTCTGTTTTATGATGCACTATATTTTCTACACATGATACTAAAATGTAATGCTACATTTTTTTGGTGATTATCGTCTCAATTATTGCAATATGGCCAGTCAAAATATAATAGAGAAATATAAGTGAAAATAGGTGTTGGCTAATCTGAGCATGCCTCAGGATACCTTGGAATAATCCACACATATGGCTTGAATTTGCCTTTCTGCCCAGAGACTGAGTCATCAATCTTTGCCACGCCTCTTCCTTTCGGGGCAGGATGCCCTCTAGCCCCAGTCACGACAAAGGCATAGACATTTGATGATCTTCCTGTGGTGTTGGCTCTGCCTCCCAGCTGGACACTGGACCAGTTGGTTGCCAAGGTGGCAGTGGTATGCTGAGAAACTGCATTCTGGTAAGCCAATGCCTATTCTCCAGCATGCCTTTGGGATAATCCACACTTATGGATTGGAGAGGCCTGGTGTGCAATTGGGCCCATGGAACTATGGCTATGCATGAGAAGCTGGGAAAGCACCACCAGGGAAGCAGCTCGTTCCACTGTGACTTGGGTGATCCAGGGTCTGATGCTGTCCTGACGTTCCTGGGATAACTATACCTCGCATAGATTTGTGTCTATCACCACACCCAGATGAAGGATGCGGTAGGAGGGTATTAGCTGGCTTTTCTGGAAATTGATAGAAAATCCATGGTCCTGTAGGACCTGGATTGTATAAATCAGGTCTGATTTGGCTTGTTGGCTGGAACTGGACTGGATTAGAATGTTGTCCAGATAGCACCGAACATATTCTGAGGTGCGTGGCCAGTGCTGCCAACACTTTTGTGAAGGTCCAAATGGCAGGGCCTTGTATTGATAATGGCCCCCCGGGTAATAGAACCTGAGAAACCTCCGATGGGAGGGGTAGATGGGGAGGTAAGCCTGCGTCAGATTGATGGACATTAGGAGATTCCCCCCCCCTTACGCTCTCCAAGATGGACTGCAGTGATTACATCTTGAATCTTTTGTATTCTAAATGAGCATTGAGTTTTTTGAGATCCAGGATTGCTCTCCACCACCACCCCGAGGACTTGGGAACTACAAATAGAATGAAGTAAAACCCGTGCCCCCTCTGGTACCGGCTCAATGGGCTGGATGTCCAGCAGATGCTGGACAGCTGTATCCATGAGTTTTCTCTTTACGTGGTTCTTGGAGGTTGGGCAATGGGTAAAGGTCCTTGGAGGAGTAGACAGAAAATTCAGGGTGAGACCGAAACACTGTTTTCAGGACCCAAGAATTGGATGTGATGATCTCCCATTGGTCTACAAATAAGGCCAGCCAGACGCCGATGGGAGGAAAGATCTGGCATTCATTTGGATCGACAGTAGGGACAACCTCCTGTGCAACAAAAGGGCCGTTTAGATTGAAACTGTTGTTTGTTTCTGTCTCGAAATCCCGATCTATCTGTGAGTCAATCTGATTTGGGCTGGTAGGATCTTTGGAATTGTGAGAATTCCTGGCCTGAGTCTGAGGAACGAAATGGCTGTCTTGGAAACCCTCCTATTAGCCCTCTTAGTAAGAGAGAACACCTTTCTCTTGTCTTTATTCTTGACTATGAAAGGATTTAAGGCCTCTCCAAATAGGGAAGAACCTGTGTAGGGGCCAGAGGCTATTTTCCATTTGGTTCTAGCATCTGCTTGTCACTGTCCTAGCCACCACAGTAGATGACGAGAAGTGATGTTGGAGGCCAGGGCCTTGGAGGAGAATCGGGCTGCATATTCAGCGGCCGCCACCAGTTTGTTGATGTCCTGATGCATTCTGATTTCCTCAGGGGGAATCCTAGCCTGTAACTGGCGAAGCCAGGCAAGGGATGTCCTCATGAAAAAGGAGGTGGCTGCAGCTGCTTTGACCGACTTGGCATTGCCCTGGTGTGTTTTGTGGAAATTTTGTTCCGGTTTTTTGTCCCCTGTCTTAAGGGTCTCTGCTATGTTGCCAGATATTGCAGAATGAGAGACCATGGATGCCAAAGTTTCATGCAGAGGGGGAAGTTGTAGTGATTCAGAGAGGAGAGAAGCAATATTGAAAAAAAATTATTGCCCCCTGGAGTGGGGAAGAATCCAGGCTGTGCCCATTGTCTCTGAACTACGCCCAAAAATAACTTGGGACAAGGAATCTTCTGTTGGGAGAATTGTGGGTTCAGAAAAATCCATTCTGCTGGACTTCCAGTTGCAAGGCTTCGGTGGCGGCAGGAATCCACGATCGTGCACGGTTCCTGCTGCACTCGTTCCCGAGGTGCCCCCGATCCAGCTGGATTTGGAGGCTATGGTTACCCCATAGAGGTAACCGAAGACAGGGGAGATCCGGG
>BHFT01059519.1:0-55898 GCA_004320025.1 Laticauda laticaudata
ATGGAACATTTTTCTCGTCCTCTGTGTCCTTTTTACAAACGTTTTGCATCCGTTGGGCAGTGTGACAGGGCCTTTAGTCTTTAATCTGTGATTTGCTCCACTATAAACTTCTTCAAATGAATCTTTTCTGAAGTTAGATAATCAAAGAAATGAAGTGGTAAGGGCAGTCTGTCTGTCAAAGTAAGGATGGGAGAACTGCAAGACAGTGATTTTATGTAATGTGTTTTCTCTGGGATTAGTAATTAATAAAATTCTGTTGCAATTATACTGCTCTAAAAAACTACAGGAAATCTGTGTAATCAACTAATTGCTGATCACTTTCTTAGGAAGGAAGTGCTTCTTTTGTAATTAACTTAGAGTCTACTAATATTAAACAGGTCAAAAAATTATCTTGTCCTATCTTCAGGCAAAGAGAAAGATCCAAGTTACTTGCATGTTGCAGCCCTCCTTAATAGTCAAAGGGTGAGAAACATCAAGGGTAAGGAATTCGCAGCCATTGAACTTCATGCTCTGCCATCTTTTTTTCTAGCTTCTGGAATCTTCTAAGATAGTGTCATTGCATTATGCTGTTGTGTAAAGTCTATAAAATTGCAGAAGGTTTTAAGCAAAGAAGAACAAAACTTGCAAACTCAAGACAATATGACCTGAAAATTCAATCTATATTTCCTCTGAAGAACAACAATATCACCATCATGATGCTAAAGGTCAAAATGACTGAAAAAAAAGTTATTTCCTCGATCCAAAAAAGATTGCTAGCTTCCAAGGCAGTCTAACCAAATTGTATGCTTAAGCCAAATTCAGAGTTTCCTGCATTATCCTTTTTTTTTTTTTTTTTTACAATTGGGATATTTATTCTTGGGAATTGTATGTTTTTGTTTTTGTTTTTTTAAAAAGCTTATGTAATTTGAAGTACATTTTCCATTTTTAAATTTCAATGGCTTTTCAATTAACATTGAATTGTAAGCTATCCAGAGCCATTGACTGAGATGGGTGGCCAGATAAATTGATTGATTGATTGAATGAATGAATGAATGAACTCTCTATTTTTTACAAATGAATAATCTCTAACGGGCGAAAGGCTTTGTCAATTTGATATGTGAAGGTTTAGACAATCACAAAGATACTGAATGATTATCACAGTATTTCTCCATTGATTTCTATGAAGGGGATATTTATGTACAATTTTACATATTTCCTTATAAATAGTAAACAAGGGCATTATAGGGAAAAAAACATTTCTATTCAGATGATTTCCAGACAAAATCTGTGTAGGCAATACAAAATAGCTAGCAGGTAAGGATAAGATGAGATGCTGGCATGGAACAAAAAATATCAATATATTTGTATACTGTAAAAATAGCAATAAATGACTATTATTGAGAAATTACTAGCTTGATGCCAGTTCTGATTGGTATGGATTTTCCTATTTCAGCCTCTCCTACCAGTAGATGCTGTAAGGTCTGGTCTATATACACAGTTAAAATGTCAATATGGGTTGAGGAATATCAGTAGTATTTTGAAACAATAGCAAAATACAAATACTCTGAATGTGTATATAGAGGCATTCCAGAAGATAAGCAGCCCTTAAAGTAAAAACTGGAAGCAATTCAGATATTGGTGAAATTCTTCTGAGAGATTCAGACAACAGACAATACTTTCTTAAGCAGAAAAGAAGCTGCCAATATGTTTCCTTGGACTCTTGGCTCTACTCACTGCTTTGCCACCAGAGAATCCAATATTCTGGTGAACTAAAGAAAATAAGAGGAAGTAGAAAACTAAAGTAAATTTATTTGGAAAGAAGATTATCTGTTAATGGGACTTGCCATTAGTATGGTAACTGCCTGGCTATCCTAACATTATCACATAATAACTGAAACATAGAGTTGGAAGGGACCTTTGAGGTGTTTGGTCTAACCCCCTACACAGAATAATGATTCTCACCCCAGAAAAATGCTGTCCAATAGTTGCTTGAAAACATCCAGGGATAAAGCACCCAAGACTCCAGCAGGCAGGTTGTTCCATTACTCATTAGCTCTCATGGGTCAGAAAATACCTCCTTATTTCAAGTTTGGATCTCTTCTGAACCCTTGGGAATTCCTGCTATAAAAACTTAATTTTGTAAAACATTATAGAGAATAACAGATCATAAAGCTGTGGGGTATACTCTATGCACAGAAGATTAATATTTAAAGACAACTGATGCATATACAACATAAACACAAGGATGGACTATCCAAGTTTAGCACTCCCTCTTTATTTCTTATTATATATAATATGGTTTTCCAATCCCATAAAACATTTCATAATGATAGTCTGGTTATCTGGTTATCTGTCACAGATCCGCATTTGTGGAATCCATGATCATCCTGTGCACATGATCAAATGGACAGTGTCCCAAGTAAATGCTGGTTCAAAATCCCAGTACAGGAGAACTTCTGGTCACAAACCCTTCTGACCACGACCAAAACGGGTTTCAACCAAAAAATTCACTTTTTTTCCCTGCAGCCGATTTTCCCTTCTGCACCCCTTTTTTGGTAAATGCCAAAGGTCCAAAATTAGATTGAGTCACGACCAAGTTGAGTTGCAACCAAAGTTATGGAATGAATTATGGTTGTGACCAGAGATTCTACTGTACTATTTGGTGCTTGGGACCAATTGGTGGATTACTTATAATCATATTATATCATGCTCCAGTAATATTTACTGGTATGTAAAGACTGAAGAACAGGAATTTAGCTGGATGGATATATTTATTTAATAGATAGAGAGGAATGGGAACCTGTGGACTTCCAGAGGTTGCTAAGCAACAGCTTCCAGCTTCTTTTACTGCTGGCCCATAGGTCTCCCACTTCTAATAGATAATAACAGAAATAGCAACTAGCAAATAATGAAATAAGAAAAAATAAGAAAGGAAGATTTTTGCAGAAAAGATTCAAAATCATAAAATAGAAAAAGGTACAATCTTTTTCTGCTTTTCTAAATAGTCCATATTAGCTATGTGCTTTATTTTTTATTCATTCATTCTTAGTTTTAGATGCTGCCCAACTTGCAAATTGCCCTCAGGATTACAAACTCAAAAAGGAAAGTACAGAAGGAGAGTACAGAAGAATGGTAAACATGGAAGATTAGATTACATCAATGATGAATATGATCATCGTTATGGTGAATTACTTAAGAGGCATTTAAGTTTGATCTTGGCACAGTCATTCTCCACTTTTGGGAATGCAGCATTTTCTCCCCTGATGGTTATTTATTCATGTTAGAAATGTACTTCCAACAAATAAGATATCTGCTGCAGAGAGCTGAATATTGCTTTAAACCAAGAGACAGGTTTCATTCCCACCTGATTCAAGCAATTTTTAAAGGATTCTCACAGTGCTGCAAACAAAGCAACTGTTCTGCCATCATTGATCTTTATAAGAATGCCTCTGGATCCCACATAACCTGACAGTCATTCTTAGGAACTAAATAAAAATGGTGGGGAGGTAGGACTCATTACTTTGAAATTGCCCACCACCACCAAAAAAGTAAGCTGAGGGGTAGAAAGCATCCCACCAAATAAAAGTAATCTCACCCGAATGAAGTGTGGATGGTGACAGCACTACAGGCTGTGAACTTCTGAAATGTCTTTGTTGTCCTCAACAGGTTATCTCCTCTGGTTTAAAGTGAACAGATATATGTTCTAGCTATAGACACAGGAGTCTTTGGCAGTCCTTCTAAGAGATGCTAACGATAAAACCTGGTCTTTTTGTATGTAGAGCATGTGCTCTGTTGTTGAGTTTTAATACATTTAATCCAATTCTTAGCAGATGTTTGTTACATATATAGACATATATAATGATTAGTGAAGAATGATTGTAGCATTCAGGCATGATACCCAAAGTGTGAGGAAGATTCAAATATATTTTTATCTCATAGATGAAAAGCCCCAATATATATCTCTGCACCAATCCTAGGATATGTTCCTGTGCAGAAATACAAAACCTGGACAATGAGTACAGTATGGCACATCAGCATATATGCTTTCCTGCAAGTCAAGGCAAATTAATTGCATGTTTCATGCCAAAGCTGCCAGATCTATTGGAATATCTGAGTCACTCCTTATAATAGAGTTTAAAATAACATGACTTAGTGGCTGAGTCTAGAAAAGCTGAAATTCATTATAGGATTTTTTTAAATTTTACTTCATTTTGTCCAATGCCTTGGAGGTTTAGAGGTTCATCTGTGCACTAGTTTTCCAAATAGAAAGACAACCAGAATAAATGCATATTGGAAGTAATAAAAGTCATTTTGTACCCAAACTGAGTACAAATTAACAATTACTAGTGCTGTCTAATGCCTTCCTGCCCAAACATTTTCATTTAACAGTCATTCTTTTATCTTTAATGCTCCAGTTACTTTTTCCCTTCAAGATATTTATTGTAAAGCTGTTCTTCTTTTTTCAATTTAGCAGCAGAGAGAAAAGATTTCATCCTGCTTGCTGTGCAGAGTGTGGAGGAAAAATGAGAAAAAAAGGAGAAACTAATTTTAGTCTTCATGTACAGGCAATGTTCTCCTACATCCTTCGAGAGAAATAGGTTCTGGGACTGTGTTTGCCTCTGTATACATTTACGGACTACTCTGTTATCACTTAAAATAGAGCACCATTGTCTGAAATGGCACTAGAATTGCCACAGTTTGATTTCTGAACCTTCAATACCAAAATGGAACTAAGTTGCAGAGCCAGCAAAACTAAAATCCATCTTGAATAAAGCTCAACTGCTCAAGACAGTTGAACAAATTGGCTTCTTCTAGAATATATATTTCAAATTCCTGGTCTAATTTACAGCTTTTGTATTTTCTAGATGTCTCCCATCTAAATATTACTGAGATCTGATTCTGCTTCCTTTTCTGAGATCAAACACATTTGGTTAGCTGTTGTCACCCTGTTAAATGTGTTGCTATTTTATAATACAGATGCTAGTCAGAGTTTGCAGCACCACTCCTTATTTTTCCTTCTGCTCTCTGAAATTTGAAATAAACAGTACATGTTTTTCCTTTTTCCTGAACTTGGCTTGACCTTTTGCTGATTGCAACACCTTCATTATACCTATTATTACCTCCATTATTGAAGAAGGAAGCATTCTAATCCCATTAAACTATTTTTATTTTCTGCTTCAGAATTATACTCATTGACTAACTCCTTTTGTTTTCTGCTTGGCTTGCTCTGTTTGTGATGGAGAACCAGCTACAACTGTTTGTCCAAGAAATTCATATAAATCTGCTTTAGATGCCATGCTATTTTAACTAAAAGATACATTCTGTTCTTAGTTTATCATGAGTAAATACAGTTAACTGCTTTCACCTACAACATTGAGTCCAATGCTTTAAATTTTATTTTCCTGTTTAATATATACTAACGGGAAAAAGGAAGAGGCATCATCATTTACAAAAACTAGTTGAGATGCAAAATAATGATGTCCCTAATTCCAGTGGGAGCGAATCTGGATTTTCACTCATTCTGAATTTCAGTGTGGGTTGAATATTGACCTAGTAGCATTCATATTTCTATTACTAAAAATTTGCATAAATGATACATTACTGAAACATATGTGTGAACTTGATAGTTATTCTGCTGTGCTCCATCTTAGCCTGAATCCAATATAGAAAAACTCTAGGCCAGAAGTGAGGGAATCTGAATGATATGGAAGTATTTAACTAGCCCTTTTTCTTGTTCAAACTCTTCAATTGTGAAGCATTGTTGAAGAGCCCAGCACACTGTGTGAAAACTGGTGTAGTTTCCAAAATGTGTGAAACTATGTTTTTAAAGTACTACTTTTTGGCACTTCTTGAGAATTCAAAAATGGCTTGATAAAGTAAGAGAGAGGGAGGGAAGGAATTGGATCCCATGGATGAGAGGCCTGTCCAGAAATCATAAAGATCCGTGTAATCAAACTATCTTCTTTTGCTTCTATGACTTGATGAAAAAGATGATACTAATAGAAGAGAATATATGTAGATCCAGGTTGAACAGTGGAGTCTTTGGTACTGCTTGCAAATATTTCATTATTTGACTAGGCAACATCATCCATGCTAGTAAGTGTGGCATTTGCTCTCTGTTTATGTATATAGTAAATTGCCTTGCCAGTGGGGGTGGAAGTTTCTTCCAAGTTTCTCAACATGGACGAAGCCATGAGACTGTGTGGTCCTCGGATTGAAGGACGCTACACTCCAAAGCAAGCTACTAAACAGACCAAACATCATAGTGGCTGAGGCCATCGCAGGAGCCACTGCCGCTGAAGCGGCCAAAAAATCCACAGCCACCATGCGCCAAATAAACTCAACAAATCCAGAACCACAGAACCAAGCTTGAGAGAAGAAAGCGGAGGGAACACAAAAACAAACCACTGTGACTGCCCATGACGAAGACCTCGACTCCCCAAGCGACACCGATGACGACAATGAAGAAATACATAATTTCTCCTTGGTAATTCTTTGATTAGGATATTATTTTATGCTTGATTGTTTGCCTGGTGTTAAACCTGCTTATCTGGATGTTGGCTGCTGGAAAGGATGTATTCTATTTTTCTGTCCTTCTTAGCCTTTCTATTATATCTTTGAAATGGTGGATTATTTCTGTGTGTTTACTGTCTGAATGCCAAGCTTCCCTTTTATTTTTGGATGTAACTTGTTCTAGGATGCTCACAGTCTCCTACCCTAGCTAAAACTGTGGTTTAGTCTATTCATGTGTGTTGTGTATAAGAATTGGAATACTCCAAATACTTTAATCTGATTGGCCGAGCAGGCCGCTATAGGATTGATTAGTAAAGTACCGTTGCAATTGGCCCGCCTGATGGCGGGAAAACTTAAAGAGTTGTCATTGGCCGCAAGCCGCAAGCAGCTGCTATAAAAAGGGCTGCTGCGGCTCCAGCAATGTTCTGTTACGAAGTCACTGAATTAGTTAAGAATAAAGAGCTGTTTGATGAACACCGGTCTCGAGTACTTCTATTCTCAGGGCAGAACAATGTGTTGTCAGATTAAGAAGTTTTCAGTGTGTTTTCTGGTGTTCATGGGTGTGTTCTTCTTGTCTTTTGCCTGTCTGTCCTATATTACAGTTTGTTATGTTGTATGATATATGATTCAATATAAAGAGACAATTACAAAAAATAAGAAGGAAAGAAAAAGACCAGAACACATCCTCTCCACCAGCCAATCCCCAGATAAGTAGACAAACAATCAAGCAGAAATCAAATAGTTACCAAGGAGAAAACCATACCCATACCAATAATGGAAAGACAAGCTACTATATATAAATAGGGAGCAAAGCCCACAGTTACTCACACTGATAATGTTACCTAGTTGTGTAATGAAACATCTGTCAGTAAACAATCCAGTTCAGAAGCACCAAGGACTCCAGAATCATGATAATAACTACAGAATATGAGATTATCATTTTGTTAATTCTTAGTTTAACTTGAGCAGACAGTCCTCAGTTTTCCCATCATTCATTTTCAGGATCATTTGTAATGTTACATCATAGAAAGATGAATAAGAACAATTAATCAATAAAATAACTTGCTTCTTGAGCTTGTGGGTACCCCATCAATGGAGATTTTCAAAGTAGAGAGAATTACCATTTGTTTGGAATGTATAAGGCTCCTGTCTTGAGCAGGGAGTTGGCCTAGAGGACTTCTCTTTCAGCCTTATGATTCTATGATTCTTTAAGATTTATTCAAGGCTATACATAGGAATCTGGTCAACTAAGGTTCAGTTCTAAAATGGCACCACATAAGGGTCAATGGAACTCAGGAGGGGCACTTTTGGGAAATCAATGACTGTGAACAGATGGTGTATTTAACTCTGCTCTCCCCCAGTTCTGCAGATTTTTTTTTATAAGTGGCTGTTGTTTACTTGTTTAAAGTTTCCATTACCTTTTATGGAAAAAAATTCTGATAATTAATTTTATATTTCTCTCGACCAGCAATCATTTCCAATCCATAAATGAAGGAGCATCATTATTTCTTACAATTATCCTTTGCCTTTGCACCTATTACCTCAAGATAACTATCTGTAATTTGATACAGATATTCCTCACTCCAGGATCCATTTCCACTGAAAATTTCACTACATTCTGATTCAAAGCAAATAAAAAAGGCATTGCAATATAAGCAAACAAAACAAAAATGATTACAATAATGTAATTAGAAAACCCCTATATCTAACTCTACAGAATTTGACAAGTTTTCTTTATGTGCAATCTTCAAACACCCCTGGATTTTTTTTAAAAAAATGTTAGTTATGTTATTCCATTGCGAGATAATGGGAGCACTGCAGACTTCCTGATTTACACTTATGAATCTGAATTGATTCTGGGTTAGCTACCCCCACAACAAATGCTAGACAAATTGGGCTACTTTCTTAGCTGAAGATTCAACCATGAAAGGGGTTATGTGATCCTTTCATAGCTCCAATAATTACATTTAAAGGGAGAGCTTACATCAGGACGATTTGCATTTAATAAGCTTGCATCAGGGAAATTTATGTGTCAAAGAACAAACACTGGGTTATTTGCATTTAAAAAGAGGTTCTTGTCCTATTTACTTTAACTATTCATACATTAGGGAAACTGTAGGAAATTTCCATATGTTAAGAGATATTGTAAATATAAACAGTTATGATATTTTAAATGATTGTTTGTTTAAAAAATCTGTAGGAAAAACTCATCAGATTTTAATAAAGCCTTGCTAGCATAAACAATAAAATCCTGATATTGGGAAAGATTGAAGGCAAAAGGAGAATGGTACAATGGAGAATGAGATGGTTGGATAGTGTCTTTGATGCAATGAATACGAATTTGAGCAAACTCCATGAGACACTGAAGGACAGAGGGTCCTGGCCTGCTATGGTCCCTGGGGTCATAAAGAATCAGACATGACGTAGCAACTCAATGAAAACAGCATAGTATGTTACCAGGGAGATTTTTGAGCAATTCACAAGTTCCTTTTGCATGCACTGCATGACTAAGTTTCTCTAAAACTGGTTGTAGTGAATGCATCATTTGTAGCCTGAAGTACTGAGCCACAGACATCAGCCAAACTATTGTAACTCAACTAGCTCAATTCCTCAACTTTGTAATCTACCCACCTCCCTCCAAAAAGAGATAAAAATTCACTGAGCTTCAAATAATTCCCAATTTTACTCTGGATGGGACACTTAACAAAGCATGTTAAATGAACTGTCCCTTAAGAGAGCTAATCTATAACCAATGCTTTCATTTTGCTTCAAGGCACAAAATAAGATAAGAAATCAATCTTCAATCAAATGTCTAGGGACTATTACTACTAGAATGGTCATTTAGAATTGGAATTCTAGCAAAACCAGGAAAACACCTGACTGTGATTGAGAATGCTTTATCAGTTTACATTTAGCTCTGCACTAGCAGTGAAATAATTATGACAAAATGTGCTCCATCTTCCACCTGTTTTAAATGTGAAAATTGTATTCAGAAATAATTGAATAATTTTGGTTTTATGGGAAAACATGATTTAGACAAGAACACAAACATGTCTCTTGTATCCTTTGGGCTGCATAAATATGTATATCTCTGTTCTGACCAAGGTTTCCTGAGACCATAATTAACAATTAATCCAAACAACTTTTGTTTTATTTCAGTGCTGGGAATTATGTTTATTCCCAGGCCATAATGAGTCTCAAACAGTCTCTCAAGATAAGCACCCACCTTTATCTCCTTTGAATTGCTGCCAACAACTACAGTGCAAAAATAACTGAAAAAAACAAACGAAATCCAAAATCCACACAGAGCTTCAAGGTTTAATCCAAACAGAGTGAACAACTTTGCTTCCTGCAAAGATTTCTCTACCTTTGCATTTCCTTTATATCTTATGGGAGGGGCAATCACCTCCAAGCCTTACTCCTGAGTCACCCCTTTTGTCTTAGCTGTTCTTCCCTTCTGGCAGCTCTGTGCATACACACACTGGGAACAGGTTCCCATGTTCCTCTACCTCATTGCTGCCAGATTCTGGAGGCTCCGGAATCAGCACATAACTCCCAGATGGTCCTAGCCCCATCTCGGTATCAAACTCAGGACCTCCCCAGACTCCCGGACTGGTCCCTGTTCTTCCCCACTATCTCATTCTGCTGCCGTCTGCACATATATATATATGTTTTTTTTAAGGTACTTACATGAATGCAGTTCATCTTCCTTCGGGTATTATCCCAAGTCATTGTAGTGCTTTTAAAGTTGTAGCAACGTTTCAGCATCTCAATCTGCCATCATCAGAGGCTTCTGTATTGAGTTTGTATGTGGGTCAGAGTCTCACAGGTCGTTGGTTTTAAATTTGAGGCTAGCCTATTGTTGTGCCAGGATGTTTTTTTTCTCATCCTGATTGGTTGGAGTCTTGGTCTATGTTTATTGGACGAAGTTCCCTGTGCATCATGCCGCGGCCACATACATTGGACAGACCAATAGAAGAATAAGGACCCGCCTGCTGAAACAAAAATGCAGTAAAAAAGCTGGAACACACCCTCCCACTAGTCCAAACACATTAAAACCACAGGTCACAACATCAACTTCAATGGCACTAAAACCCTAGCCGCTATAGAAAACCCCAGCCACAGAATCATCAGAGAAGCCATAGAGATTGAAAAAAAGACCTTGAAAGCATGAATAGAAGAGATGATTCCCCAGACTGTCAATCATTTGGAAGCCTGCACTCTCAAATAGAAAGATCTCCACCACAAAGCCAGGCAAACACCTGGGCACAAACAGACTCCCTCTGAACCTCCAGCTCAAACACACCCCAACCAGGCACCCAGATGAAACCTAGCTCCGAACAGATAATAGCCATCCTTCTCACGGCGAAGCCAAGCTGCACTGAAATCCTCCAACACAGGAACAGAGTGTTGCCGAGCCAATCAAAGCCACAAAACAGACAGAAGAAACCAAAAACACCAATCAAACAAAACTCCAAGTCCATAAACACAGACCAAGACTCCCAACCAATCAGGATGTAGAAAAAAAATCCTGGCACAACAATAGGCTAGCCTGAAATTTAAAACCAACGACTGTGAGACTCTGACCCACATACGAACTCAATACAGAAGCCTGAGATGATGGCTAGATGAGATCCTCTCTGCTGAAACGTTGCTACAACTTTAACTCCCCCCCCCTGTGAGTGTGTGTGGGGAACTCACTCACCCACCCCCACAACCATATCATGGCTACTGGTTAAAGGTCAAACTGAATTTGCTGCATATGGGAGTTGGTTTTCACAGGACAAGTTGCTCCTGGCCAGTGTTAAAAAGGGAGAAAAAAATGTAGAAACTGGAGTTGAAAAGGGCCACCTAGGCTATTAAGTCCAACCTTGTGTTCAGTAGAAACTCACAATAATTCATCCACAACATCTTCTCTATTTCAATATTGCCAGTCCAGAAGAGCTAATCCCCTGTTCTGCTTATTTGATTTTGCTAAATTGCCTTACTCATTTCCCCCCCCCCACAACTTTTTGCCTTCTTATAGATGAATTCCATTATTCCATATCCCATATATGGGGGTACAGCTATGCTCTCCCCAGGTATCAAGACAATGATAACTGAAGTTCATGCAGCTTCCTCCACCTCCAATCAGCAGGTAAATCAAGAATGTCCTAAAGGGAATATCCTTGGCAGAATTTATCTTTCAGTAGACATTGGAGTGATTAAAGTTCTGCATTACTACTTCATGCCTCTTTAATAAATTAACATTTTACTTTCTCTCTTTTAATATATTAATGGCATAGAATTTACTTATGGGTTGTTTGTTCAAAACCATACTTTAATATGCCCAATCTTAAAATATTTTGCTTTATTCTATAATTGTAAACTGAGTGTGTTTTTCTTCTTTAATTATAATTTTTAGTTCCCTCTAATATTCAATCTGTAAAGTCTCATAATGTGTTTTTCAAACAATACAAAACAAAAGAATTTTCCCACAGGAAGGGTTCTTTAAAATTAATATCAAAATCTTAATTTAAATTTATCTGAACTGTTAGTCCAATTGTAGCTTTTTAAAATAAAACTTATAATCACTCTTTTGCTCTTTATTTGAAACTTTGTTTAAATTCTTAAAATTGTAGTTAAAATGTCTTTTTCTAAGGATTGAAGGCAACTCATCCATGCTGTAAAACCTGTCAATCCAACTGTTAATCTTTGTAGAGCTGGCAGAGTAGCACAGTGAATACTTGCCATGGATTGCTGGTATGCTAATATTTTATACATAATGATCAAATTTAAGAGGAACAGTAGAAAAATCTGACAACATGATGATACATTTGAGCTCACAATTATATTTAAGCCAATGTAATAGTTCGATTTTTTCATTCTTGGAGTTTGCCGAACCATGCTAAAGAAGGAAATTGCAAGCCTTTTTTCAATGTTTATAAATCGTGATGCGAGATAGAAAATCTAGGTGATTAAAAAAGGCTTAAGAAAGCAATAAAGCCATGTGCTGGTTTTTTTCTTGGATTACTAATTTTTATACATTAAATAATAACAGCAAGAGGTTTTGTGAATATCTTCATGCTGAGCATTTAATTCTACCAGTTGCTGTGCTACAGTTCCATTCTGATTTTGCAGTGAAAAAAAACATTTTCAGCGAAACGGTTTTCAGGCAAGAAAGAAAACTCAATTTTAGTTTTCCTTTTACAGAAAGAATTTTCCTATACAATTTTCAGCCATATGATTTGAATCCACCAATGTCCTTGTTCATGCAATGGATTTTACAGTTCAGGAGCAAAGCCAAAATCTTCTAGGAGGGTAAGGGAAATCTAGTATAAAGCAATAACAATTTTCCTATTGGTTACCCTGATGATGTTTCATGGATGGATGGTGTGGAGAGCTCTTGTTAGCAGTAAGACTTTGTAGTCTAGGAAAGTTGATTTTTATCTCAGTGGTTTACATTTAACTATACATAAGCATAAACTTTGGAGAAGAGTTCAGATATATAAATTAAACAATGGATGCTTTTCAGTTGAATGACTGGCATGTGCTGTTAGGTCAAGAGCATCCAACAGATGATTGATAGTACTATGATTTATGATCAGTTTTTTAGGACTAGATACATAGGCTAGATAATATAAAATAAGAATTGTCTTAACTGTTCTCCTTAGTTTATCATTATATAGCTTAGCACTGTGTGGCTCAGCAAGCTAGATAAGCTCCATTCTCAAGTGTTGTTTTTATTTAGTTTTCTTTTCAAACTATTCCTTAAACTATTGATACAAAATGATTCAGAGGATTGTAATATGCTTAGTGCGACATACAGATGCTTCTCATTCTAGTTTACACAGAGCATAGTTATTTCACTAAAGATGGCTTACTCCTGATCTATAAGTAGCAAAATTAGCATCTTGTTTTGGCGGAACATGATACACAGAGGCATCATTAGCAGAATCAGTCTTGCCATCTCACTTTCATGGCACTGACCCTTTCTACAGTGCATCATGAAAGCATGAAAGCAGTCAGTAGCACAATCTCTGAAATAGCCTTTTCAGACATGATGCAATCCATAAGTACTGGGTTTATGAGTCACTCACCAGTATGAAGTGTTTTGGATTAGGAAAGGTTACATATGAATTAATTTTACTTACAACAAAAACTCCCCTGAACTGAATGAACTGAATCTTTAAATACAAAGAAAATAAAGTGACTTGTTTGATTCCCCCCCCCCCNCCCCCCCCCCCCCCAGCATCTCAAAGATATTCTTTTCTTTCATAGCAGGAATAGTATTCAGATTCAAATTCTTGATGAGAATTTTTCAGGCTGTCAATAAAGTAGAACACCTGGAATAAGTGTCAAGGGAACTGTAAACTTGGCTTCCAAAATTGTATATGATAGCATATGATCATATATGAACATACCACAGTGTGCTGAGGAATCCACTGCACCATTGATTGCTCTTTTGCCTGTATCCACCATAAATTGCAAACTTTGCCCCAAACATTGAAGAAACTTGTTGCGATTCCTATGAGCTTCCTATAGTTCTCAAATCCTATTATCCCTTCCATTTTTCAAGAGAGACAAATAATTTCATTTTACTAGAACATTGTTCTAGTATTGTACTAAACCATAAATTCCTTAATCATGTTTTATTGTTTAAAATACATTTCCCTAGATTCACATCATATGCTAGGCCATAAATCAGATGGGCAATTTATATCCCTAGGGCTGCATGAAACTTCCAACTCCTTTTCTGCAGAGGATTCAACTCTTTCTTCAATAATGACCACCAATAATTAGCAACGTCATTTGCAAATCTGATATTTAAAGATGAAAAACAAAGTGTACTGTAAACCTAAAATAGTTTCTTTGAATAAAACTTAATTCTTCCACCCATTAAAAAGAAACAGACAGTAAAGAAGAAACCTAATGATCAGCTCATTTCATTTATAGTATGCCTAGTACCAATGCTTATGGAAAAAACCCAAGTCTTTAAGGCTTTTTGGAACGATAAGAGGATGGGAGCATTTATTTATTTATTTTATTTATTTAATTTGTCAATTGCTTACAAGATAATAGGTATAAGTATATACATAGTTATGAATACATGAAATGGGTACATATAAGAAAAATAAAAGAAACAATAGGACAGGGACAGTAGGCACTTTGTGTGCTTTACACGCCCCCTACAGCCTCTTAGGAAAGAGGTGAGGTCAATAGTAGACAGTTTAAGGTTAAAGTTTTTGTGGGTTTGGGGAAAAACCACACAGAGTCAGATAGAGTATTCCAGACATTGACCACTCTGTGTTGAAGTTGTTATTTCCTGCAATAAGTTTGGTGTGGTTAATGTTGAGTTTGTATCTATTGTGTGCTCTTGTGTTGTTATAGGTTGAAGCTGAAGTATTCATTGACAGCGTAGTACATTGCAATGTATGATTTTATATGTTTGATCAGACTGAAGACGGCATAATTCAAGGTTTTCTAGGCCTAGAATTTCAAGTCTGGTGGCGTAAGGTATTCTAATGAGTAGAGGAGTGGAGAAACTCTTCTTGTGAAAATATTTCTGGACTGTTCTCACTGTGCTAATATCAGATACCTAATGTGGGTTCCAGACTGATGGCCTGTATTCGAGTATTGTCTAGCAAAATGTTTTGTATTGCTCTAGTTAGTAATGTGATATTACCAGAGAAAAAGCTATGTAGGATTAGGTTAACAACTCTTAATGCCTTTTTGGCTTTTGTAGTTATAGTGGACTCTAGCACTTAGGTCATTAGAGATGAGTATGCCAAGATCCTTGACAGGTATTTAACAGCTTTCTTATCAGCGAAGAGAATGCAGTTGCTCTTAATATGATCCACGAGATCATTTATGTAGAGTATGAAGAGAGCTGGTCCTGAATACTGCCTTGGGGGACACCACTGTGACAGGTACAGAATTTGATAGGATCTCCCATTTTTGACCATTTGTTGTCTGTTTGACAGGAATGCTTCTATCCAGTTATGCAGTTGTCCAGAGATACCATAATATTTTAGTTTTAGAGGTAGTTTGTCGTGTACCACTGAATGAAGCTTTACAGAAATCTATGTAGATTGCATCTATTGTTTTTCCCTGATCGAGTTGTGTAATCCATATGTTTTGCAGTGTAAGAGTTGCAGATTACAGGATAGTTTTTTTCTGAAACCAAATTGTTATTGGAGAGTAGGTTGTTTGTCTCTAGCGGAGGATAATGGATTGGTTAATAATTGATTCCATGACTTTACAGGTGATGCAGCATAAGGAGATTGGTCTGTCATTTTCAACTAGGCTGGGGTCTCCCTTTTTGAAGATGGGCATCTTCATCAAAGGATGTTCTACTTATTGTAGTTCTTGAGTTAGCTAAAAATGTAAGGAGGGGTTCCTAACTAACAAATAATTGCCCATTTCTTCTATTAATCATGGTTTAAATTTAGAACCCATTGATTCTTATGACCAAATGAGCCAAATTCAAATCACATTATGGATGATTAGCATGTAGTGTCTACCTTGTCACATGTACACAACACAATGTTTGCCTTTAGAATCAGTAAGCTAAAGGATCAAGGGCATGATATAAGAAAAAGAAACAGCAGTAATAGTATGCCAGTCTCTATAATTGTACTTCTCTGTACCTTTCTGTCCTTGCAAGCTGTTTTTGTTTCCACTGCTCTATAGATTTTCATTTGTTCTATGACATTTTCACCTCTTTCTTTTTTAGAATCTCATCAATTCCCTCCAATAACTACTTTCTTGGACTTCTCCTTACTCTTAACATAGTTGCTTTTCCTTTGTATGTTCATTTTGTAACTTGATCTTCATTCATTTTCTTCATTTGACCAAACCACCTCAGTGCACAGCATTCACTTTTTATTCAGTCTGCATACTTACCATGAAATAGAAGTGTGTGTGTGGATGAAAATAGGTTCCCTTCATGTTATGAAACCTACTTTATTTCAGTAAAATATACCTTATTTTGTTGCCCACCAGTGGCTTTATTGTCTAATTTCAGGGCACAAGCAGGATCCAGCATTCTATCTGTGTAAGCAACTACAGAGATGACCTTGGAGAAACTATGTACCGGCTGTTACAAAAACATTATTTATGTCCGGGCCAAGAAGCAAATATTAAAATGACACTTAAACTATTTTGTCTTGATTCTCTTGGGTATAAGAAAAAGGTTGGGAGAGAAAATGTGCCAGGCTTTCAAGGTTCTGTTACCATTGCCTGTCTGAATAAAATAGACTTCCAGTCATTCTTTAGGATCTTTTTCCCATTTGGCCTACATTGAAAAGCTGTCTGCCAGTTGGGGCAATATATCAACTTAGTCATTGGTTCTCAACCTTTCACATCTTATGGCCCAACAGCTGTTGTATCAATTTATTTAATTTACATCCTGCCTTAATTATTTTTACAAACAACTCAAGGCTGTGAACATATATAATGTGTTCTTCCTCCTGTTTTCCCAACAACAATCCTGTGAGGTGGATTGGACTGAGAGAGAGTGACTGGCCAAGGTCATGGCTTTTATGGCTCAGGCCAGACTTGAAGTCCCAGTCTCCCAGATTCTGGTCTGGTGCCTTAACCACTAGACAACCAAACTGGCTCTCTACTGATCTGATCTGGATTTCATCATAAAATAAATAGAAAACTTTTTCCAAGGATATTTATGCATTCCCAGATATATTTTATTTACTTTTAATCACAATTGTTATTTTCATCATCATGGTGAGAGCCATGTGAACCCCTATAAAAAACTAAATTATCCTGAAATCTGGTAAATTTACTTTTGAGAAGGTTTGAACCAAAACATAGCTGGTTTCTAGGGCATCTAAGGCTCTCCCCACCCACACACATACATTTGCCATATAAATAACTTTAAACAACATTTCCATTGAATGGAAGAAAAAGATAGAGGAGACCTTCCAGGAGAACTGAAAAAGCAAAGAGAGGTGAGTAAAAAGAGACCTACTGAGCCATTCCCATTGCCACTAAGTGATGGAGAAGATGGATCCTGAAAACTGCGAAGGAGCTAATCCTGGATGCATCAATATTGCACCACTATCATTTTCTTCTCTTTTCCTCCTCCAGCTGGATGCTGTCTTTGAACTTCTTCAATTAACTACACATTCTAAAGATGGGAGAAGGCAGACTTTAGTTGTATCACATGTAAAACTCTAGGAAAGGTAGCTGGCGGACCAGAGAATGTGCAAAGCAGATGAGGCAGATGGTAAGCAACAGCAGCGAGCTATCTGCCCTTGGGGGTTTGAAAGAGGGGGAATGTGCATGTGGAAGGGTGCATGCACACTGCCTTGTTATGTGCACCAATAAACACAATCTATGGGGATATTTAAGGACTTACTTTGCATCCCACTTTGAATATTATAGTAGTGCACAGTTGAGAAATATAGGTTTAGGAAAGTCAACATTCAAATTCCATAAGAGCTAATAAAGCATGGCTACAGGTGGGCACACTTAGCAGATGGAAGGAGGTTCAGTTCAAGAAGTTCAAGAATCTACTTTGTTTAGTAAATAATGTACACTACTCATTTACTTTTGAGTGACCCAAAACAACATGGGGATATTAGATCTTTTGCTGTTCTCATTGCAGTCCCTGTTCTGCCGCTGATCTTTCTATGTTGGGTTGCTGTGAATTGTGTTGTCCTGATTGATTAGCATTCCAGTCATTATAGAGGTAGTGATTCATTTTCTTTGGCTTTGCTGTTGTCCCATTTCACAATCTCACTAGCCAAGTAAAATGCCCACATGGGGGCACTAGCAGCTGACTTCTCCAGGCTAATTTTCTTCCCCCTCCTCCTGCATCCCATTTGGACATCAGCCAAGTTAAAATAATGTAAAAACAAGATCTGTACGGGAAAACATATGGACACATAAAACTCCATGTTGCCTCTGGAATATGATTTTGTTAGGAATTTTTAAAAGGTGCCCTCTTGGGGTTTTTTTTTGGTTTGGGGTTTTTTTTTTTGTTTTCTTTGAATTTTTGAGCTTTATCTTCAGTTCAGATCTTCAGTTCCAAACCATTTTTTCTTGGATGTTTTCACCCTATGTACACAGCAGGTAATTTTAATTACACCAGCACCTAATGTTGTCATATCACAACAGTTTTATGAAATTATATTTAACCTTCTCTTTGGGAGAGAGGAAAACATATTATGTAATATTATTCACTGGAAATTTCTTGTGATCACACTGTATGCTAAGCCTCAGTTAGTTTCACTATGCTTTAATTAAAAAGAAAATGCACAAATATTAGGGTTCACGTTAAGCCATAATTCATGCTTTAATTGAATTCCTACACCCACCAAAAGACTATATTACAGCTTAACATGTTTCATAAATTCAAACTTTGGAGCTAGTCAAAAGTAATCACCATTGAGTTTTGTGGGATTTACTTCTTGGAAACTGGATATTAGATTGAATGATGAATTAGGTATGAAAGACACTGTTAAAATGGCTTGGCTCCAAGAAGAACTGTGTGAAGATTTTTACAGGAACATCATTCCACTCTCAGGGGGTATTTTATTATTCCCTCAATGGTGCAAAAGCAGACTTGGAGATTTAATGCAGTGTAATCAGCACCAGACTGGAAGTAAATAGACTCCATTGTGAAAGTAGATGTTGTCTCAGTTAATAAGATAATAATTTAATATGTTTCCTTTTAATACGCTCCCCCCCTTGACTCCCCACTTTAAACAGGCTAGGAAATACTCAGAATTGCCTTTAAGTAATTTACTGGAAAGGCTGCTACAATTTCAAATTCTGATTTGTCCTGTTTCCCATCCAGCTATGTTTCTTGTCACCAGCTAACAGCATTTAAAATATTTACAACCCTGCTTTTGCCCCAGGGAAGAATCCAAATAAATCATCTTTTGCTGACGATAAATCAAAAATTAATCTCCCCAAAGTGCGATGCCTGTCTGATCCCTCAAATAACAAGCAGCAGAATTTATCAAGTAAATTGGTGCTGGTGTCTCCTTGGTGCCACTGTTGGATGTAATGGATGGGGTGGAAGGGCAGGCAGAAGAGCCAAAGCAAGGTGCTTAGTCGGTAAGAAAAAAATGGCCAGGCATGAAAATTAGCATCATTAAAACCATTCCTTACATCTCTGCCAATGTAACCTTCATTCATTCCTCGTTGCAAAGGATAATCTTTCACCATTTTCCATTCCCATTCCCAGTCTTTCCTCTTTGAAATATGCCCTTTCCTCTTTGAAATATGCCCTTAGTTTGGTTTAAAGGACTGAGGCTCACCAAACATTTTTTCTTTCTTCAATCTATTATGACAATGTGCAGTATGAATTGAGTCTTGAGAGGGGGAAAATTACATTTGAACAGAAGGTGTTTCAAAACTCAGTCAGACAGGGCAATCCAGGAGATGTATTTCCTACTTCTCTTGCCATGGAGTGGAATAAGCAAATGAACAGTGTTCTTCATTACCTGGGCATCTCCCCCTTCCTTAATTAGCTGCTCCCATGTGTCACTCTGCTTACAGTGGGAAGCAAATGATTTGTGTCAACTCCAGAGCTGCTGTATATTTTTGCTCATATCAAAAGTGTCCCATTACTGAGAGAACTGTGACTGCCTGGAAGCAGTTTTGCCTGGTGTTTCTAGGGACCATCCATCTTTCCACTACAGATCCAGATAATCAGAGTTGGAAGGGACCTTGTAGGTCATCTAGTCCAACCCCCCATCCAAGTGGGAGACCCTACGCCATTTCTGACAAATGGCAGTCCAATCTCTTCTTGAAAGTCTCAACTGATGGCGCTCCCACAACTTCCGAGGGCAAGCTGTTCCATTGGTTGATTGTTCTCACTGTCAGAAAGTTTCTCCTTATTTCCAGGTTGAATTTCTCCTTGTTCAGTTTCCATCCATTATTCCTTGTCTGGCCTACAGGAGCTTTCGAAAATAGCTTGACCCCTTCCTCCCTGTGGCAGCCCCTCAAATATTGGAAGACCACTATCATTTCTCCCCTGGTCCTTTTTTTTCTAATTTCTTCCTTCTCTCACTGATTCCTTCTCTCACTAATTTACCTTCCTCCTCCACCATGATGTCAGGCCTAAAGGTTGGAAAAGTAGAAACTATAGACTTTGGGGTAGGGTTCAAGAGAAAGTTTCCATGGCCATAACTTCCATTTGGAGAAAGAGTTCTTTATGTCTCTGGAGGACAGAGCCAATTGTATTGCCTCTGTAGTGCTCTCTGAAAGTGATATCCTAAATTGAGTATATGCAATTGGAGCTAACCAGGCAGACATTTGCCAATATTTGCATCATCTTGTACATAATGTGATCCCCAGTCCAAATTAGTCAAATTAGTCAATTAGAACAATGATAGCATCGAGCTATTATTGGTCAATGTCAAAAAGATAAGCATTGGTCTCAATTACTAGCAGTAACATTTGAATCCACAGCAGTCTTCTACTACTTTCCTAAGGATAGAAAAGCCTAATAAATATGAGAGGAGGCACGGTAACTCTGCCTTCTATTCTTTGACTATTGTTTGCCTTTAACTAAAGCTTTTAGCCTTTCTTTTCCTGAATATTTTGATGGATACAAAGCAACTGATTGTATAAATGTGCTCTATCATTCTGGGAAGGCCTATTTATAATTCTACTAAAGCTGATTGTGTGTCTCTTTTAACTGATGAAACTATCTGAGAGACCAGCTGTTCCCTGTGCTTTTGTATTTAACTGCAATTAAAGAAAGAGTCCAGATTTAAGGACAGGTTTGGTTTATTTGTGAACTGTCTTCTGATTCTTGAAAATGAATGCTTTAATGCTTTAAAGCAGGGTTGTCAAACTCCTGACCCAAGGGCCAGGTGCATCATGTGCTGACCATGCCCATGCCTGGTTTAGCGAAGGGGAAAAAAGTCCTGAAACATCACTTGATGCTGCCATGACAATGTGAGTTTGACACCCCTACTTTAAAGCTTTCAGAGACTAATTCCTCCAAATCAAACTTTCCTAGGTTATGGTATCTTGTCAATCACAGGTGATTTCAAACAGCTGAGAGGGTTGGAACTGGTTAGTACTTAGATAGGAGACTATGAAGAAATTTTGGAGTTGTATACTAAATTGGAGAATTGGAAAAACGTCCCCAAAGAAACCAAGGACATTCATACTGAAGTCAAGAAAACATCATGGACATGGACTTTAACTTACCAAGAATTGAATTTAACTAGAGATAAACTTTACTTCCATTTTTAAATACGAGTTCAAACGGACTAGATGAGAGGTTGTCATTAAAAGGCTGTTGGGTAAGTTGCTTGTTCCAAGAACTAAAAGAATAATTCTATTTTAGATCTAGTGATCCTTGTTTTTTAATCAATGTTTGATCATAAGTATTTGCAACAGGTTTAGTATTTATTTGATTTGTCAATCGCTTCCAAGATACAGGTATAAAAACAAGTATAGTTTTGAATACATGAGATAGACACTTATGTTGGGGTAATTGTCCAATTACAATAATCAAAATTATTGCTTAAATTCATTTTTTGTAAATAAAAAGGATGTTGGGATTCCAGCAGTTACCCCAATTAAATCATGAGGCTCGAGCCAAACTTCCAAAACTTCAAAAGGATTTATTGTCCAGCACTGCCTGAGTGTAGTTGACTCTGAGACACATAATTCATTGTCACCCTTGACCCTGGATTTCCCCCACCTCCTAGGTGTAGCATTATTCATATTCTCCAATGAGACACATCTATATCCAGGAGTCATCAATCATGTTCTCCTGTTAGAATTTTGTGTGGCCTACTTACTATTGTGTCATCTACTTACTATCTTTGAAAACTATTTATAGAATGCACTTTTGATTTCCAAGGTGCTGCACTGCTCTTTCAAACTCCTTCCCCCCCCTCCCTTCCTGTTGGCAACTCTAAAAAGACCATAGAAATATTTTATGAGTTGACAAAAGATATGAAATAATTAAAAAACAAAAAAACTGGCATGTCAATGATCATATGACAACCCTCAAAATGGAGGAAATATGCAGCAAGGAAGAATGAAGCCATCAGCATAAAAGAGGGTAAATTATAATTTAATTAATATTACCCTAAAGAGAAAAATTGCTTTGGGTGCTAAAATATTTTGGGGCAGCTATGTTGGGAAACTATTTATAAGACAGATATTTACTATATCTTATGATAAAAATGCTTTAGAGAGATCTTGAGGTAAAACAAAATAAAACAGAAGAACAAAACCGAGGAGTACTATAAAATTAGTTATCTTATGGCTGAGTAGAATTGGCAGAATTGGGTCAGATATATAGCTAAGATAGTAGTGTCCAATTATTTTATGGCATTGTGAATGAAAAAAAATAAAGATTGGCTAGCTTCAAGGGGATCTGCCAAGTTTGATTGTTAAGATTGTTTTGAGCAGTTAATGTGATTTATTTTGTGTTATTTATAAACATATATGTTTTGGAATATTTTCGGTGTCATAAACAGAAAATGTTTCTCTGGAAATGAAATTCTTTTTAAAGTATTTGCCTCCTACATGTTTTTTTCCTATGTATTTGTATAAGTATTTTTATATTTAAAATTAATACATATCTACATCTATTTCTTCCAATCCCACAATAACATATTTTCTGTTTCTCTGCAAACTGGAATACAAACAATGTTTTTCTTATAATTCCTGTCCTGAATGATGGTTTGGGTGTGAACAAACTTAAAAGCACTTTGAGTATAGTTTAATCATCTGAAAGAAATGACTACAATTAACTCAGAAATTTTTTTTTATTGAAGCTATTGAGTTTAGGTAATCCTTATATAGCGCTAGGGGAATACAGCTCTGAAATTATTAAAATATATCAAATCTGACTAATGAAATATCTCTTTCAAAATCATGCTGTTTGATGAAGTTTAATGAAGTGGAATCCAACACTTTTTGCAGTCAGAAAATCCTGAATCTTTAAAATGTAAGCAACAAGCCCTTTAGTAGGCAAGTTAGCATAAATGATTCTGGTTGTGAAAGGATGGTTGCTTGCACTGTAAAGAAACAATTGGCAATAATGGGAGGGAGGGAGGAAGGATAGGCTAAGGATCAAATGTGTACAGAAAAAAGTATAACTGAAATTATCTCTGTATCATAAGATAGGATGAAGTAAACTTTAAAATTAGGCCAGATCCACAACCATCCAGTGCATGTTAAAATGTTAAAAACTTATTTGTAATTCACTTTTTAATGAGAATGATTATTTTCATTTTTATTTACCTTGATTTTGTCCCTTTGTAAAACACTACTCTCTGGATGACTCTGTTGCAGGTAAAACTGATACAGGTCTGTGACCCTCTTGCTGCTTTGTATGCAGTTTCTATTTATAGCTTAATGAACAGTCATTTCTATGAAGCAGTTATGCTTCTGTTTCTTTTTTTCCTTCATGATGGATTGCTCTTACTCTTCTTTTTATTAAAGGCTGTGGGCTTGTTTTCTTTCTGGCTTCACCTACACTCATTGCATGTATGGTTGTTGGATTTAGATTCAGGGATCTGTCAATATTTTCCTTTGTTGTAAATACAAAGACCTTGTGATCAGTCCCAACAAATGAAGGTTCATATCTTGAGTATAACCTGACTGTTTTTGAGGAGCAGAGCAACCATTAAGCTTTTTATATGGAGCTCATCAAAACAAACATGCTAAGTTATATTTTTGTTTTTTAAACTTCATTTATAATGTTTACAAAAATGAACTGTTAGAATATACTATTGATACTTGTTCAATGAACATGCATCGGGATTTTTTTTTTGGGGGGGGAAATGTCCTTTGGTGAGATTTTTGCTGGATTATCTGAGAAGCCAGTGTGGTGTGGTGGTTAAAGGGTTGGGTATTCTTACCTAGCTTCAAATGCAACACCTGTCATGAAAACATACCAGGTGACTTTGAATCAATTAGTGTCTCAGGTCAACCAAAACAGCCAAGATCGCTGTTGTCTGAATAAAATTGAAGAGAGACTTCTATATAAACTAGGAAAACTGAGAAAAAGTGGAGATGAATCTAATAAAGAAAGAAATATTGCACAAAACTCTCTTCAAGTCATTGTCACCATTTGTAATTTTGTATCCTCCTGCCAGACAACTTGCTAATTATGGCATGAAGATGCCTCATTATTCATTTCAGAGGACCTATTCTTACAGCTTTGCTGTTTTTTTATCCTGAGCCCACGAGAGAAGCAGCTTGGATTTATCTTTAGTTCACTTCATGTCAAAATAGATTTTTCCTTCTTCTAACATAATCTTTGAAAGATGTATCTGCCTCATTGACAATGTTGGTGATGTTGTGGCTAGGGACCGGAATCTGTCCATTACCAATTGGCCATTTTAATACTTCAAGCAGTGCTGTACTTGGAGCCTGACACATGCCTGCTCCCTTCTGGTTGCAGGCTCTTTATGGCTGTTTGGACTTGAGGTGTTGGAGGCACAGTTTTAATTTGGTGTTGAAAGTAACAGCCAAATGCTACTAACACTAATGTTCCTTGTTCAATTGCTCTCTTCTATTTTACCATGTGCCCACATTAAAGGTTGTAAGCATCTCTATCTTTTATCTCTCTTTTAACACTCACACTGTGATGACCTGGGGTGTGGCATAGAGGCAACACAGTCAGATAATCAGTAGGACATCCTTTATTAGCTCTAACTTTGCCTCCAATGTCCTGGTTACCTTCTGGCTGGAAAAACCTGTCCCAGGAACAGCCTTTGGCTTCAGAGAATCAAGTCCAAAATGTGGTCAATAATTAGATATATAGATTGGTAACTATAAGTCCAATCAAGGCAAAATGAGGTAATTGGTTCGACATGGCAGGAGCAAGAATTCCAGATGTGAAGGCAGGGCAATAACTCAACAAGGTTGGGAAGATGCCAGGAACACAGATAAGCAAAGTCAACATCAGATAAACTCACATTTGCTCCCAGCAGATGCCATACTCAGCATGCATTTCTTTTAAACTCTCATTCTCAGGGCCCTTTTCTCCCCTGTAAGCCATGCAACCCACATTGTTCTCTTCTCCATTCCTCCCTGCATGCCGAGGATGAAGAGGGGGTGGGCCGAGGTCTTCCTCTAAACTCCCTCTCCTTCGTTCTGTCTCTCCCCTGCTTTGTCCAGCTGGACTTTGCCCTTTCCCACTTTCCTCCACAGCCAATAGAGCCACACTCCCACTCCCAGTCAGCTGTTTATCTTCCTCCCCGGATTCAGACTCTGACAGGGGCATGACACACACATTTTGATTGAAATGAGAATAATTTCCATTAACGGTCCTCTCTGCATCCCTGTGACCTGTCAGTAAAGCTTTTACTAAAGAGGTATCTCAAGCTCTTTTGAAGGAGTGATAAACCCATGTCTCCAAAGTATTGTAGCCCAGATGACAGGTTGTGCATTTGATGGTGGGGCACAAGATGAAGTTGGAGAAGTCTCTCATATTTGATCCCATTTCTCCACCATGCATGAGACCTTTATGTAGAAGTATACTATTAATTTTAATTCATCAATTATTCAGAATTTTCTCTTAATAAATAGGTAATATTCTAGAAACCCAATATGAGAACGGATTATAAAGTATGGCTAATAATGTTACTTTTTAAGTGCAATGAAACGATTTCATTAAAAGATTTCATTAAAAGATGATCCTGTTCAAGTGATAAAAGTGGGAAAGAGTTTTATGTCAATAAATACATGTTTTAGCAAAGTTTAAAATAAGATGATAATATTTTTGTTTTTAACTTTGACTGGCTTTTCACAAAATAGTTTCTTCTTCTCCAGGAATGCTGAGGTACAACTACTGTAACAGTGCTGACAGTTAAGAATTATTGGGTTTGGGAGTTATGACAATTAGACATATGAGGGGTGAAGTGAAATGCAGCGGATCTATCCAAGACTGACCTAGAAATTTTTAAATGCTTTTATCTTTATATGTAATATAAGGCAGGAAGCAGCAACTGACTTCTTTGCTTTTATGTGATACTGATTTCTTGTCGTTTAGATCAGAGGTTTCTGACTCCCTGACTGTGGACTGGCACTGGTCTGTGGCTCACCAGGAATCAGGCCGCACAAGTGAGTGAAGTCCCATCTACACACGCTGGGATTCAGGCAGCATGTGAAACTAGGTCCGTCTGGTCCACCAGGAAAAAAAAAAAAGACACCCTCCATGGAACTGTTTCCTGGAACCCCAAAGGTTGGGGGCTGCAGGTTGAGATCATTATATTTTTCTCATGTGTTGTCATGCCTTTGGTAATAGGCCACAGAACATCCCACTGTATTCAGACTGATTTATTTTACCCAGTAGCAATTGTAAGATTAACTGGTATTTTCCTAAGCTGTACAAAAAAATGTAACAAAGCTGGTTCATTTGTTGAGTAAGTTCTATGTATAGATTTCACAAACCCTGATAGTCCCAATTTTTATACCATGGTAATAAAAAAAATTCCTAAAAATTTCTCCTTATGGTAAGCAGGGATACATTTTTTCTGAATGATTTCTACAAGCAGCGTGTGCAATTGTTCCACCTGGACAATCACCTGAATATTTGTTGTCTTATTTTCCCTTTGGAAGATATTTTAATAACATTGGCAACAAACTGCATATTACAAATTCATGCCTGAATCTGGTAATTCTACCCAGTAGTATTTTGCATTTCAAAGCAGTCATCCTAGAATAAGCAATTACTCATCTTTTATATTTGTCAGTAGACATCCCTTCTGCATAACATTTGCTGTTAAGTTCTTCATGGTCTATTACCTTGTAGAGATGAAGATCTTGCTTACCCATTAATATGATGAGATCTACTATCAGGAGTTTACATTCATAACAGGGTCACCAGTGATGGCTAAGTCAAAGGAGACAAGTCAAACTAAATATAATCCACTGGAAGAAAAAGAATGGCAATACATTCCAGTACTATGCCACAAAAATCAATCTGTCATTCATGAGGGAGCAATGTCTGGATCATACTGGAAAATGAGTTTCTTGGGTTAAGAAAGGATGTAATATGCTGCTGGGGAAGAGCAAGGAACAAGTACAAATAGTACCGATGCCACTGGATTAAAGTTAAAGGTTATTCAGATGCTCAGGTGGCCAGAGGCAAAAGTAAATATTGATGCTGCAAAGATTCAGTTCAAACATGGAATATTAGACCCATAAACCATACATCAGGGCAACCTTGATGTTTTCAGAACATTGACAATGTGGGAATCAGCAAATTCAAATGGATTAGAATGAGTAATTTTACATCAGAGAAACATCAACTATTTTACTATGCATAAGGAAGTTGTCAAAGCAATGGAGTAGCTACCATTATTAGTAAAAAGTGTGCTAAGGTACAACCTCAAATGTCAAGTGGGAGGTAGTAGCCAACCTCTTCAGGAATTGAAGGGCCTCATTTCAAGCAGCAGAGATACTCCAAGAAGAGGTGGTATTCAGCAGGTTTGACCAGTTCTTAAGAACCGGTAGCGGAAATTTTGAGTAGTTCAGAGAAGCAGCAAATACCACCTCTACCTGGAGATTTTACAGTATCCTTCCCCTGCCATGCCCACCAAGCCACGCCCATAGAACTGATAGTAAAAAAAAAAATGAATCCCACCACTGACTCCAACGTCCTTGGTGCACAACACTGAGTGCTCAAGCCTCTGCAGAAGCTCCATAATAATCAACAATTTTCAGGGCTTTTATTAAAATTCAGCATCAAAATTTCATGGCCGTACTTTCCTGGTCAAGACTGCATGTACTTACCTTGGATAGATAAGCTCTGGGGAAGTTTGACATGGCAGGACTTTCTGCAGCTGTGTGAAGATTTCCTCACCTTTTTTTTAAATAGCAAAAGTGAAAGAAAAAAGCAGGTTCAGAATGAGCTCTAAACTTCTAGACTTTATCCAGTAATGAAGGAGAAATTAAAATATGTCATTAAATTCCTTGAAATATAATGGTCTTCCACAATGCTACTTATACAAGGCAAGCCATTTAATATTATGGTGATAATAGCATGTTCCAACAGCATGTATAGGGAAGTGGAAATTGAACAATACAATGGCAACTTGCAATATTTTGTGGACTAAGCACCAAACACACACACACACACACACACACACACACACACACACACAAAGAGTATTNCTTGCAATATTTTGTGGACTAAGCACCAAACACACACACACACACACACACACACACACACACACACAAAGAGTATTACACTAATTATAGGAGACTGGAATACTAAAATTGGAGGTAAAATAACAGATGAAATAATGGAAAAATATGGCTTTGGGGTATGAAACAAAACAATGGGTAGAGGCAGAACAATAGAATTCTGCCAAGAAAATCCAATTTTTATAACAAATACTTTATTCCAACAACCTAAAAGATAATTCTGCACATAAACAGCACTGGACAGATAACACTGAAATAAAATTAACTACTTACTATGCATTCAATATGGAGAAGCTCTGTTAAATCAGCAGAAATAAAATGTGATGATTATGGCTCAAATCATAGGCCTCTTGCAAAATTATACCTTAAGGAAAATTAATACAACTATCAGACCAGCAACATAGAATCACAACAAAATTACATATATGGAGCAAATGTAAACAATAGATTTAACTGATTAGATTATAATGAACTGACTGCTAGAAGAACTTGGATCTCAAATGAAAGGAGATAAATAAAAGTAATATGAAGTGCACAAACATGCCTATCTAAAAAGAAAGTCAGAAAGCAAAAGGCAACTGAGGATGAAAAAAATAAAGGGAAAAATAGATATTTAAAAATATTTTTAAAAACAATGGGAACTTATTATACAAAGATTGGCATGGTAAAAGGGAAAGAAAGCAAATATCTACCAGGGGGAAAAATATAAAGAAGTAGTAGTATGAATATCCAGAAAAAGGGTTCAAAATGTTCTTTATTGAATTCAATTCTATTCAATTGAACTTTATTTGGGCAAATGTGAAATTTGTTTCTGATAGGTGGCCCTCCTGAGCTCTGTTTTCACTGGCAGAGGGTTGCAGGAGGCCACCACAGCTGAAAATGGGGCTTGGGAACCCATTTTCACTGGCAGAGTACTCGGGCCACCACAGACGCCCTTGACATGAGTGACGTTGAGCTCACCACACCCACCTTGGCCATGCCCACTGCAGCCCCCCAAAGTCAAACACAACCCTGATGCGGTCCTCAATGAAATTGAGTTTGACACCCCTGGTCTAGTTGTTTTGGCATGCAGTGCCCCATAGCACCATTCTGAGGGGAGGAGTTTGAACAGTTTATGTACAGGATGTGAGGGGTCTGCAGACACTTTATGAAGGTTTGCTCACATGACATTTCTTGTTAGACACTATCCAGAGCATGCCTCTCCTTCCAGATCAGAAGGGACAAATAAATATAATTGAGGAGATGCAGTCCCTCAAATAACTCTGTTCATACCACAAAGGCCACGTGCTATTAGCAGAACCTATTAGCAGAACTCAGAAGCATATTGTTAACCACTGTAGGTTGCAGAACTGAGGTGTACCATATATTGATCAATGAGCACACATAGCTACCCTCTCCACTGCATTCTGCACCAGTAGTAGTTTCCCAGCATTACCAGATATTTAACTTTGGTAATGCTTTTTACACTGTTTTGATTGTTGTTGCAGTATCTGTAATTACAAAGGACTGTACAGGGAGGATATTGGCTTCTTCTGATTGAGCTGAACTTTGGAATTTTTCTCTATGTAAGAATGTTTTGCACAGTATCATTCTCATTGGTCATAGAGGTCATTTTTGCTAAAGCAGCAAGCTTCCAGTAACTGAATATGCTTGAATATTTATTTATTTATAAAATTTATCAACCATCCATTTTTCCTCAGGGCAACTCTGAGGCAACTTACAATTCTGAAAGATAAAGGTATATAATATACACTCAAACCATAAGTTAATACAAAAGCCACACACTATGGCCCAATCTTTTGTTAATTGATCAATCACCTCCACAGTGATGCTCCTCCATTGGAATCCCAATCTAACTTGGCAGGTCTTTAGGCTTAAAGTTGGGAAGGTTGGAGCTGACCTCACTCCAGGGGACAAGATGAACAACAGGTGCAATGGCAGAGAAGGTCCTTCTCCTGGATCCCACCAGCCAGAATAACACAGCTCATGGGGCCCACAGCATGCCTACTCTGTTGGCCTGGGTGGGGTGGGCCAATCCCAGTGGGATGAGACAGTCTTTTATGTAGCCAGGACCCAAATCATGAAGGGGATCTTTAAAGGTGATTACCAACACCTTGAGTTGTTCCTGGAAGGAGACTGGCAGCCAATTCAGTTTGCAGAGCAGTGATGTTACATGGGCCATTGGGGAGGGGGGGGGGGGAANGGGGGGGGGGGGGGGGGGGACAAGAACTGCTCACACAGCTGCACTCTGCACTAGCTATCGCTTCCAAATGCTCTTCAAAGGTAGTCCTATGTAGAGCAAACTGCAGTAATCCAGCTGTGAGATGACTAGGGCCAGAATGACTGAGCACAGAGACTCCTGATTCAGGGAAGGCTACAAAGCTCTTCTAGCTGTGACTGCCACCTGAAAATGAAATTGTCTCATTGGCAGAGTTGCTCTATACTATAGAGTTGCTATATACTATATACAGAATGTAGTAAAACAATAGTAACAAAAGATAGCCAAATTTCTATCTTTAATAAGAGATTTTGTGAAATTACTATTCCTTCTTAGCCCATACCTCCTAACTTCATTGAGATCTTATCTCAAACATCTAAACAGGACAGATAGATTCATTTGGTAAAGAGCAGTTCCTCAGTAATCCATAGTCACAGTACAGAGGGCTTCATAGATAATGCCCAGCACTTTGAATTGGATCAGATGTTAATTCCAATCAATACAGATGAGAGAATAATAGGTATAATCCTACAGAGATAGACTGTACCTCTAGCAACCTGTCTACTTCATTCTGAGCCAACAATAGAATCTCAGTCATCTTTAAAAAGGTGTTTGCAATATGCATATAGTTCCTTGAGTGTGGAAGAAAAAAGAAGCTTCTCACTGTAATCAAAAGGATATGTTCCAACTATCAAAACAAAAAATATTGAGATGCAAACAATCTGCATTGCTCAGGACTGGAAGATGAACTCCAAGATTTCAACTCCCATGTACAAGAATAAGTAATATAGAGCTATGAATGAGATGTATTATTCATTAACGAAATATGAGAAAAGGAAGCATCAGGAATATAAAAATGATAGATAGTTGACATTCAGATTCCTTATCATATTAAGGACCTCTTTAGCCTTTCAAACTGACACTGACACTAGCCTTTTTTTTTGGGGGGGGGGGNGGGGGGGGGTTGGGGTAATATGATATGTGAATTCAGCCAACTATGGTTTATTCAGTAATTCCTTAATGCAATGTGGGATTTGTCCAGCCAAAGTTTTAATGTCTTCCTCTCTCTTGAGATACAAATTGGCTACTTGTCATCTATAAGGTGTGGCTTTATAGATGGATGGCAGATGCCCATTAAGATCTGACATTATGGTCATAAAGTAGTTCAGACAGCATAGGCTATTCCCTCCATAGCATTAAGCAATATAAATGGATAAGGCTTTTATTAGATTAGAGTTTTGATCCAGATGGCCAGATTAACACATTTTGAAGGACAATGTCTCTCTTAGGTCTCTTTCAAACTCTGATATACAAGAACCATTTGACTAGAGATATAATGACTCGAACCAGAAACATTAAAAAATGTGCTGTATCACTAAGGTATATAGCTAGTCTGAATTCCCTTTTAAACCATATGGTGCATTAAGCTAGTGTACTTGCAAGAAAAATTTTAACTGCTTACAGTATACAACACAGTGACTCAGATCTCAGGTGTATCAGGATGAATTATATAGAGGTCATTTTATGTGCTGACACTAACCGAACTTCTTATGACTTTTCTGAAATGTGTTTAGGTACAGTAACATCCTATCATTGCAACCAAATGATGATATTAAGAACTCCCGTTAAAGAAAAACACTTATTTATACAGACATGAAGCATATGAATTAATAGTAATAAGAAGTATTAGAGATGTATGGAAATGAAATAATATCCATATTCATATGAACAAATTTTAGTGATTTAAATCTTCAAACTAGATAGGTTTATTCAGATCTTATAACATCTTATCTTAACGCCATCCAGGCCAGCTTATTCATGGGAAGAAGGACTGTGAACTTATCTTCCAAAGAACGAGTGTCTGAGGAAAAAGGATGAAGTGGTTTTACAACTACTTGAGCTTGCCAAAAAAAGCAAGGAATAAAACTGGTGCTTATCCGATGAGTAGAAAGGAACCTGAGGCTGCAGCACAATTACTTTTCAAAATACACTGATGTTTATCCTGTAGCAATTTTCCGTAATTACATTGACATTACCTGACAAGCTTGTGTCATCAGCAGAAGGTATAAAGTAAGAGTCGCTGATGTGCTGATGTTCCTGGATTGCTGTTATTTGCTTGAGTTTTATTTTTTTAAAGTTCTTTAAATTTATTTCAACAAATGTCTTTCTCTGAATTTCAAATGATTTCCTGCCTTGCATATATGAGTTGAAATTTGCATTTTATTTATTTTAGCCTATGGTCTTTAGATTAAAACAAAGATGCAATAATCAATAGATTTTTCAACAACCTCTGCTGGAGCTAAATCTTCCAAGTCTAATTTTTGTTCATTTGCTGTCAAATAGTGTCTTCATCATACACAATTTGCAGATAGCTTATTCTAGCTCCTATAAAAACTAACAAAATTTTCACTCAATTACATTTTGGTAAGTTTCCATTTTCTACCTGGGGTCTATATAATCATACTGTGTGATTCTTATTTCTTATGTAAGAAATTGAACAATTAGGGATTTTTCTAATAATTCCTCTACCTTTTCCAGCAATACAAATTGTACATTGTGAACAAAATGTTCTGAACATTGAGAAGAATTAATAGATTGGAGAGAACGGAGCAGAATGGAGAAACTTGATTCATCTCTCCAATGAACTACAAAGGCGATAAGATAGTACAAGTCTCCCTCAAATTACAACAGTTCATTTAGTGACTATTCAAAGTTACAACGGCACAGAAAAAAAGAGATTTATGACTATTTGTCACAGTTACAACTTTTGCAGCACCCCCATAATCATGTGATCAAAATTCAGATGCTTGGCAATTGGTTTATATTTATGACTATTGTTATGCCCCCTAAGGTCATGTCCACCAGCTGCCAGTGAAGCAGGGAAAGGCTCTGATAGATGCTCTGCATCGGATGCAGAGATAGAACCAGGCCGTCTGACATTTCTCAGCCACCAGAGAGGCAGCTGCCTTTGGAGGCTGATATGAGCAAGGAGGAAGAACAGCTGGGCCTGTTCCAGATGCATGTATGGGCAGAGCTGTTAGGAGAGGGGAACAATGGAGGACAAGGAGTTGACTCAGGAAGCAAAGCATATGTGGACACCCAATGGCCCCTCTCTGGTTGGGGAATAAATAGAAGGAAAGGGGAGTTATGTCGTAGGAGACAACAGATTGTATTTCTGAAGAGTTTGCTCATTGTATTTTGTGCCACAGAGACTGCTTGCCAGAACTTATTTTGCAGCCTTTTGGTTGGGAGCTCACAGCTTTGCAATTATCGCAAGGAACTGATAAGGTCTGTTTTGCAGTTAACTCTTTGAAGGACTATTTCCTGGACTTTTCAGTGGGTGAATGCAATTAATTCACAAGAGGTAAATAAAAAGGGTTTTTTTTTTGTGACAAGGAGTCTGTTTCTTGCTTCTGCTAAGGCTGGGTCAGAACAATGTGATGTCCTTTTGAGACCTTCTGATAAGCAAAGTCAATGGGGAAGCCAGATTCACCTAACAACTGGCTTACTAATTTATCAACTGCAATGATTCACTTTACAACTATGGGAAGAAAAGTCATAAAATGGGGCAAAACTCACTTAACTAATGTCTCACTTAACAACAGAAATTTTGGGCTCAATTGTGGTCATAAGTTGAGGACGACTGTATTTCCTGCCTTTCAGCCTATTTCACAGAGTCCTTATAAATATTAAGAAAAATGAGGCAATTATTGTACTTGTTTAAAAGTAGAGGAGGGTAGTCTCTCAAATATTGGAAGACTATTATCATGTCTCCCCTGGTGCTTCTCTTCATTAGACTAGCCAAGCCCAGTTCCTATAACCGTTCTTCATATGTTTTAGTCTCCAGTCCCCTAATCCTGGTTGCTCTTCTCTGTACTTTTTCTAGAGTACTTTTTCAACATCTTTTTTGTAGTGTGGTGACCAAAACTGGATGCAATACTCTCGGTGTGGTCTTACTAAGGCTTTATAGACTTTATAAGGCTTTTTTTACAATAGACATTTGCTCCACTCCCTATGGAGCCATCTTCAGTTGCTTCCCTGGAAGTCTGCTTCCAAGATAATTTGGAAAATTGTTAATATTTGTTTTTGCTATTCCAAAACACTATCACTTAGTTTTATGAAATAGATTTCAATTTTCTTCTGATTCTTCTTTATTTGCAAGACTGGAGAAGAAATTTGTGGAGATTGAATATTCACAAGAACTTCCCTAGTTTACTGCTCCTGAAATTATATATTGAATGAAATTACAAACATGTTACAGTAAAGATAAATATGGTATAAAGTGGATACTGTAATTTTTACAAATCACATTGATGGGTTTAGATTATTGTTTTATGTGCTAATGTGATATAATGCTGAGAGTGGGGATCCCAAGTTCTGGTCCTTGGTTAAGGTATGGAAGCTGACCAGGTGTTTTTAGCCCAGTCACTATCTCTCATTCCTTAGCCTGGAATATTAAAAACATCTATCAACTAAGTCACACTGTGCCAAATTATTAAACTATAGTCTATTCGAGTGATATTTTTGGTGAACTGTTGAAGTTGATAGATTTTATGTGGTAATGGAACACATTCTGATCCATAGTTAGCTGTGAAACACAGTAGGTTATCTTATTTTCAACATTTAATTATTGGGATAGGATATAACAATACTATTTGTTGCCACCTATTCCTAGCTGGAACTATTCTATGATCTACAACTATTCTGGACAGTGAGAGTTTCGTTTCATAGGCCTTGAATAGCTCAGTCAATGGATACTTATAAAGCTATCCAGACTAAGGCAACAACTAATTAACAAGAACAAATCATGACACAATAATCAAATCTGAAGGAGACCCAGATACTAAATCTGTGGCCTTAACTATGTGTATAACAGAAAAACAAAATAATACAGTTGGAATGGACCCTGGACAGCTTCTAGCCCAACCTCCTGCACAAACAGGAAACCCTACACCATTTCAGACAAATGGTTGGCTAATCTTTTCTTTAAAATTTCCAGTATTGGAGCACCCACAACTTGTGGAAACAAGTTGTTCCACTGATTAATTGTTCTGTGAAGAATTTTTTCCTTAGTTCTTGGGTGTTTCTATCCTTGTTTGGTTTTCACCCATTGCTTCTTGTCCTGCCTTCTAGTTAGTCTATTTATAACTTTCCAAAATCAACATTCTAATCACCCTGCTGCTATTTATAGAAAGAATCTTTGAAATCTTTAACACTTGTATGTTTCAGCCTCTAATCCCCTAATCATCTTTGTTGTCTCTGACAATCATCTTTGTTGTCTCCATCTCTGAATTCTTTCTAGAGTCTCAACCTCTTTTTCATGTCTTGGTGACCAAAACTGGATGCAATATGTGATCTTAGCAAGGCACTATAAAGTGGTATCAACACTTCATGTGATCTTGATTCTATCCCTCTTTCTGCAGCCTAGGACTCATTAGAAGATGCATTGGCTATTTTGGTAACTGCAGCACACTGCTGGCTCATATTTACAGTAAATGATTGTCCAAGATCCCTCTTGTGGTTACTTAGCCAGTTACCACCTATTCTATACCTGTGCATTCAGTTTTTCTTGACTAAATGTGGAACATTACTTTTGTCACAACTGAATTTATTTTTGTTAGCTAGGCTCCCAGTGTTCATGTCTGTCAAGATCCTTCTGTATCCTAAGCATATCTTAAGATGACACCAACTTGGCTACTCCTGCCAGTTTGATATCATCTGCAAATTTGATGAGTTCCCCTTCTGTCCTCTCGTTAAATATTGCCAATATTGTTACAAAAATGCACAGCCCAAGGGGAACATATTCTTCTTAATCCTTCTATATGTTATATGCTATCATCTGTAAGCAGTGATCCAGTGCATCTTTCATTGAGTCACAGTGGAAAGCCCTGTGAAAAGGAATAAAGGGACACAAATCTGACACTAGACATAACTAATTCCTAAAACCATGGAAAGAACATTTCAGTTTTTAGTGAACACTGTCACTGATCTCTAGGTATTAATCCTTCAGAACAGGAAATGCTGAGACCATTTCTTCTTGAGATAGCTTGAGTTAAAATTCATTAGAAGATTTAATAACATCTCACATACTAAAAATATTTTATCACAAGAAACTTGTTTATCTGCTATCCAGTGTGAGACCCCTATTTTATATTTATCTACTGTTTTGTTAATGGACACTATAATTATTCTCACAATTTCTCATATCTCATGCCATTTCCTTGCCTTTCTTTTCTGACAATACCTATGTATCTTTTATGTTCTTTTCTCAGAGCAGTACTTGAAACAATACATCTGATAAAATGGATGGCAATCTATGAAAGTTTATGTTGTCAACAAATTAGTCTTTAAGGTACCACAAAGCTGGCTTTATTTTTCTTCTGTCAAATATCTTTTTTTCTAAGTTGTTTTGCTTTTTAAGACATGACTTTTCTCAAAGCACTGCCACTGCACAGCTATGGTTGTTCAGAGTAGAACTTGTTAGAACAAGTATAAAGAAGTGCCAAAGGTGTTTTTTAAAGAGGTAACTTGACTTTCATTTTACTTCTCATCCAAGAAACTTCTTCAGCTCTTCTTCAGAGCTGAAGGAATTACTTGGATGAGAAGTGAAATGTTTTCAAAGAATGGACTAGAAAGTCCATTTGCCTCTTAAAAAAGCATCTTTGGGACGGCCATGACCTGGATATCTGAGAATCTCCAAAGACAAGTGTCAAGAAGCCAAAACAATCACCTTATTGATTTAATGAATCATAGAATTTTCTGGAGATACACTATAGTGTGTGAACAATTAACCAACTAAAAAATGCTTGCACACACATTTTTCTTTGTTGCTGTGTGTTATTAGAGAGGTGGTGGAGAACCTGCACTACTGCTGGTTCTGTTGCTGGGGCTCTCCAAAATTCCACAGAACTCAGCTGGAAAACCATCTGGCCAAGTGAGGTACACTATAAATTTCTCTTTAAATGTTTAATCAGCTCAACACCTTCAGAAAGAAATTTTGTTTTCTCTAGTGCTACAAAGATTGATAGCATCATATGGTTATTGGGAATAATCGATAGAATACACATTGAAACAAATAGTATATTAACTTTACTTCCCAAATAAATGTGTTGGGAACAGTTAGGATTTAAGAAAGAGCTAGAAAACTAGAAAGAGCTAGAAAGAGATTTTGATACCATCATAGAGGTTACATCTGGATGGTGCAGTAAGTTTTTATTAAAGGAAGATCCCTTCCATATGGGGAATTATTTTTAAACTTTCAGGACTCATATGTTTGAACATCAGGCAGGCACTTCTGAACATTGTTCCTGATATCTGTATATACACCATATTGGCAAGAATATTCTCCAGGAGAAGGAGGAAAAGAAAGTAGAAGCAACTTATCTTAAAATTATATTTCCATTTTGGCCTAGTCTTCTTGATGTGAGTTCCATCCAGGGGTGGGATTCAAATTTTTAAACAACCGGTTCTGTTGGCATGGCTTAGTTGGTAGGTGTGGCTTGGTGGTCATGTTATTGGCTGGGCATGGCCAACTCAATATCACTCACATCGAGACACACATCTCGTCGCCTGGCCTCTCATAACTGTGGGGATGCTGTAACAGTTGTAAGTGTGAAAAATGGTCATAAGTCACTTTTTTCAGTGCCATTGTAACTTTGAATGGTCACTCCACACAAGCAAAGTACTAGCAAAGGAAGGGAAAAGAAACTCCAGAGATGTTCCAGAGACAGAAGTCTAGTGCTGCCAAGAATATAATAAGGATTAACGGCGAGGCAGTTTCTGTAAGCAACACCAGAATGTTTCCTTCCTGCCTTCCTTACAGGATTAGGCCAGTAATTTCTTCTAACAATCGGTTCTCCGAACTGCTTAGAATGTTAACAACCGGTTCTAGAGAATAGGTGCAAACTGATAGAATCCCACCCCTGGTTCTGTCCCATTGTACTAATGGTTCCCAATCAACACTGACCCAAACTAGTAAGGTGTTATGAAAGCTGAAATTTGATCCCTAGCGAGAGAGCTGGTGGAAACCATTCTAGTTTATATAGGCTTGTTTTAATTATAGGAAAAGAAAAAAAATGCTTCAAGTATTATGTGTGAAAATACCCATAGTGAAAACAGTTTGCACCATAAATATGTGGGATTTATGATCTGTTGGAACTACTTATTCCAACAAAATTGCTTTTGCTGTTTCCAGTGGTTTAATAACTACCTGGATGTAATCAGTGACAAGGGAATATTCCCATACATATTGGTATTAATCTCTGATCCCAGGCCTTAAAAATGTGTTGCAGTAAAGCCAAGTATGCTTTCACTTACATTAAAACTTAGTTTCCTCTTCAGCCTGGAACTGTCAGATCTGAAAGAGCCAAGGTTATGGGAGGACTCTTCAGTTAGGTACCATTGGTGGTTTATCTTAATCCAGAAGCCACATGCATTATAAACAAAGCACGCTCTGACATTGCTTCAGACAACAGTGTTTGGTCCTGCATATGAAATAAGAAAAACAACATTTTGATAAATTGGAGGCTTCAACAAATACTAATGAACGACGACAAAGTAGAAAAAAAAAAAAAATGGTTTACTCGTTAATTCAAATTACGTCTCCTGGTTGTGTTTTTTCATTCTTACAGAGGTGAGTATTTTAACCCTGGAAATTTGGACAACCTCAGATTCTTTGTGCTCTAATTCAAGTCATATTTCAAATCTTTTCATTAGCCTGTTTTTAAAAATTAAAATAATCTATATTAAAAACATAATAGACCAGGGTTGTCAAACTCCCAGCCCATGGGCTAGATGCATCACATGCTGGTCAAACATATGCCCATTTTAGCAAAGGGGAAAAAAGTCCCAATATGTCATGTGATGTCCATGAAAGGACATGAGTTTGACATCCCTGGTCTAGACAATAAGTTTGGTAAATCGAGGAAACAACTTGTAGTTAAATTTGTCTCAATACAACCTTATAGATTCATTGGACCCAAAGAAAATAAAATTAAGGGCTCAAATCAGTTTGAGTCCCAGATATTTGCACTACAATGGATTACAGAAATCTTGATGTTTCTCTCAGTGACAAATTGATCAAACAGTGTTCTAAGATGTAAAGCAATAAAATGTATAAGATAAGATGGAGCCTTCAGCAGCAGATTCCATCCACCAGCATTTACATTTGCTGCTCCATCAGCTGTCTTGCTTCTTTATTAATGAAAGCAGGGTGCCAAATTCAAGCTAAAGAAACTGTCATAACAATGAAAATTAGTGACCCAGCACAGTTAGTACTGGAGCTTGGTTAGTTCATAAGCACAGATCCAGTGTCAATGTAAGAATTAGTTTAAAGGTATTCTGCTTTAGATTTTTTTTAATATAGAACAGATCTCTCATGTTAAACAGACCAGGCTTTGTCACTAAAAATAAAAGTTAGGTGATGAAACAAATTAAATGTATGTTAGGCTGCAACTGAATTTACTGTCACCGGAAGCAGAGAACATGTGGAGACAATACGGATCTTTGGACAAAGTATTACTTTAATAATTGTTATTCTTCTGCAATGTCTCAAACATGATGCAACCTGATAACTTACTATTTAACTAGATCAGAGGTTTGTCAGGGCAAACTGGAACTATTGCTTTAATCTTGGTGTAGTCTTCACCAGATCGGATGCCTGATTCATGAAAGTCTTTTCTGTGTCACATATTTTTATTTCTGTTGCCAGATTTATACAGTTGGGACTTGGAGAGTGGAAAACTGATTTGTGTTCCTTACTAAAGCAAGGGACCATAAAACACTTCAAGCATAAGCCAGTAAATATGAAAATATATAAACAATTAATATATGCCAAAGATTCCCAACAGAAGATTCTCAACCAGAGGTGATACTATAGGGATTAGACAGGGACAACATTAAATTTTGGAGGACAGGTAAGAACGGCAATGAGCAGAGTGATAAATAGATGCACATAACACATGTGGGCAGGGTTGAGATATTATGAGAGTAGATAATTTTCTTTTTAAAAGCATGCTGAGGTATATTAGGATATAAGCAGTCCTAATCCTGAAAAAGGCAGAAAATTGCTGATTTGGTACAATTTTAACACTGAAATTTGATAATGCACTTAAAGGAGTTCTGGGTATGCAAACAGACAAGCAACCCCACCTCCAAATCAAGGAGAATGAAATCCATATACACAGTTAAGAAAAAGCCAGAGGGCAAATTTTCAAGGACAGCCATCCTTCCACATATTCCTGGATTTTGGGAACTGTAACAGTATTTTAAGCATCAACATTCAAAACCATCTCCAGGATAAAAATGAAAGAAAGGACCATAAACATGATCCATTGTTTCTGGCAAGGAGTTCACTGGTTTAGATCAAAGGCCTACTGTGCTTAGTCTTTGTTTTCCCACTGTATCTAAACTGAATTTCTATGAACCCCAGTACCCCATGTAGAGGACATGAAAGTAACAGCTTCTCCCATTACTGCTCTGATTTTATCTGGTATTGAAAAGCATTTGTTTCTTAATCAGTAGTTTCATGTAACAATAGCTTCAGTTTTCCTCCCTTAATTTATCTTACTCCTTGCTAAATCATATATTTTACTTGAAAATATTATCTCCTCCCTCTAAGCTGGAAATTATTCAAGCAATTGCTAATCCATCTGGTGCTCTCTTAGAATCAGGGCTTTTCTGCACCTGCACCTGTGCCTATGAAATAAGAAGATGTATTTTTGTGACTTGTAAGAAAGCCTTTAACATACTTAAGGGAACAATTTCTAGTTGTTTTTTCTTATGGGCTTCTTAGATGTATCTTGCAGCAATGTGAAAAACCCCTCTATGAAGTTTATTTTATTTAGAAAATTTGTATTGCTACCTATTTATACATAGTGACTCAAGGCGGCTTACAGTAATATAAAACATCATATAAAAAAATAAAATAATATAATAATATAATAGCCCCCCCCCCACTCACTGTGGCAACAACACATCACACAAGCCATTTAATGGGCTCCATCCCACTCTGGGTTCCCCAGGCCCACTGGCACGACCAGGTCTCCAGTGCCTTCCAGAAGAGCATTAGAGTGGGGGCTATTCTAATCTCTGGGGAAATGATGTTCCAGAGAGAGAGAGAGAGCCATCACTGGAAAGACCTTCTTCTGGGTTCCACCAGGTGTATCTCCCAAGGGCAGGGGTGTCAAACTGAATTTCATTGAGGGCCGCATCAGGGTTGTGTTTGACCTCAGGGAGGCCAGGGGTTGTGGCCAGGGTGGGTGTGGCCAGCTCAACATCACTTGTGTCAGGGGTGCCTGTTGTTGCCTGAGCACTCTGCCAGTGAAAACTGGCTCCTGAGCTCTGATTCAGCTGCAAAGGCCTCCTGAAACCCTCCCCAGTGAAAATGAAGCTGGGGAGTACTGCCAGCAACCCTGCCAAGCTCCATTTTCACTGACAAGAGACACTGCAGGTTGGTCCTTCACTGTTTCCAGGGCAGCTCCACTTGCCAGATCTAAGCACCAAACCAGATAGAGCCCTCAAACCTTGAGTTTGACACCCCTGCCCTAGGGGATGGGTCCCCCAACATTCCTTGCCTCCCTGCTCTAGTGGGTCAGACCAGCAAGAGATGGCACCTCAGATAACCTGGTCCCAAGCCATGAAGGTGACAACCAGAATCTTGAATTGCACCCGGAAACAAATTGGCAACCAATGAAACTCCCATAGGAAATATGATACATGTGCACACTGAGCTATGCACAAAGCCACACAAGAGGGAGGACATGGCATCACTTAACTCACCATAAATTGAGACATACAGCTGAGTATCATCAGAATGTTGAGTTCCTGAATATTTTTTAAAAATAATTCTAAATTATTTTGGCTTACATGCTATCAAGGCAGGTTCAACTCCTAGTGATTGAATGGACAAATGCTCACCATCTTGATCTGTTTCTAGTAATAGTATAAGCTTTTACGAGGAAAATATGATAATTTATTTGACACCATATACATAATTAATCCATTGCCTTCCTTTTACTTCCTTCAACCTTGATGAATAGTCATTTTTTCTTAGTACATCTCTTCTTTTCTTGTGGTCATGATATCAAGAGAGCAATTAACTTTTATTGATCTGGCATCAACTAATTGGTTCTTCTTACAGTCCATTCTCCTTTTAGTGACTTCTCTACATTCATAATTCAAAGGTTTCTATTTTATTGTGTTTTTTTTCTTTCACAGCATTTATTAAATTGGAAAGATGGTTGTTATAAGCATTATTATGTTTATTGTTGTAGAAATATCTTCATCCCTCATGAATTTAACTAAATTTATTGTTGCTTCCTTCTCCAGGATTCCTTTCTTTTTTTACTTTTCCAGCACATCCTTTCTCTTTATATATTTTTGAACAGTAGTAAACTAAATTATGACCTATACTTCTTCACCATCAATTGCAAGCTTGTTAAGTATGCAGATTGAGATGGGCTTTTGTGTTCTTAATATTTAACATTACTCCACTGCCATGTTCACTTCCTTTCAGTTATCAAACTGGGGTATGTACATCATTTATTTTTTTGCTTCTCTTTTTTCTTCCCGTAGTTTCTCATATTCTCTTTCACATAAGTTAATTTAACTGTTACCTAGATCTTATATTCTGACTGCAGCTCCTTTAGGTCAAATCTTGCTGGCACATCTACTCTCTTTAATATTCACAGTTCAAGTCTATATTTGACACCAATAAGTCATGGTCTCTTCTGCACCTGAAAGCCTGGATTGAACTTCTTTATCTTGTTTCCACTAAAAATGGTTACTATTTTAAAGATTATTTTATCCTGCCTTTGTTATTTTTATAAATAATTCAAGGCAGCAAACATACCTAATACTCCTTCCTCCTTTTTGCCTCATAGCAACAACCCTGTGAGATGAGTTGGGATAGGAATGAGTGGCTGGCTCAAAGTCATCCATATGACTTTATGTCTAAGAAATTGCTAGAATTCATGCTCTCCTGGGTTTTATATCCTTTCTGATGTTTGTGTTTATGTTAATTTAAGCAGATGTTGGAAATGAAAATTTTTTTTTGCCAGTTCTACAATATTAAATCTCTCACATTTTCTGTATTGGCCACTTCTTACTTTAGAATCTTTCATTTGTCCATTTATGAGAATCAGCCATTTTTATTACATCCTTTCGTGTTGTATTTAACACTTCTTGCAATGCACCACAAAATTTCTCAGCATTTTCCACCATTGCATCTATAGTGGATATACTTTTATAACATTGATGTTCACTGGAGAGCCACTTATTTTAATAGATATAAAATATGACATTTATTGGGTATATCCAAACATATTTCTTGGCAATGTTTGTCTTTTAAGCTTTACTGTCACTCCATTCATTTATATGTTGTCACACACTGAATTATCTTGTAAACATTTGTTTGAAATGGTCTAGTCTGACCCATCTATGCTATTTATTTCATTATAATGTAGATCACTTGATTTTTGCTTTGATAAAAAATATCTTGGTTCAAGCCTCCCAATTTTCATGTTCCAATTGTTTTCTTTTTAATATTGGCACTGTCAGCGATCAGACCTTGAAACTTGGGTCTGAAAAACTGGCTCAAAGGGAAGTTTATGAAGTTGCTGCCTGGCTCTCAATCCAGATGTTCTATCCAGATGGTGATTACCATGGCCTCTGATTGGTAGATTTTCATTTCTTTAATCCTACTGCTCATTTGGGAAGACAAGTACTAATTAACTGGTTTTTATGGACAGTCTTTGATGATATGTGGCTTTCACTGATGATCCTTTGGCATGAGTTGCCCATTGACTTTCCACTATACTTGAAATCTTTCCAGCACATGAAAGTCTAACCTGTGGACAAACAAAAAGATAGGAAAAAAAGTTTCATAATGGTTTCTATCTTGTGAGATAGAATGGAAAACTGGCAATTTTACATGATTAAGAAAATAAAAATAAAAACAGGGTAATCTAAATAAATAATTCTACTTGTTCCATTTAAAAAAAATAAGCATGCACAGCACAATTATACTTTATGTAATATGGTAGTCCATGTTTAATATTGGGACCAACAACTCCTTTGCTAAAGGCTAGGTCCCACTGGCCGACGGACGCAAAACATATGCATAAAGGACACAGCGGATAAGCAAAATTTCGGGGGTGGCTCCATCCATTGTCATTCACTCCAAAAAGTGGTGAAAATTTGCATAAACAGAACAGAAAAGAATGGAAAAGAACGGACGGGGGTAGGATGTAGCAGGGATGTTAAACGGATGTTCATAGGAAGCCTAGCAGATGTATATCAGATGCAAACCGTTCACTGTGCATCCTTTCTATTTCCGTGCTACTAACGCTGTGTAGACGTTCCGTGTACCTTTTGTTTCCTCCCTCTTTCCGTTTTCAGCTGCAGCGGATGTGAGTTGAGGGGATGCCCAGAGGATGCAGAGAGGATACAGCGGATGTTTAACAGATGATAAACGGACATAGAACATTTGTTGCTCAGATGTCGCGGATTTACATCGTACACAGCGGAAAGTTCATCTGTTCACAAAGTTTTGTGCAGCTCAAAACTTCTTGCGTGGATGAAATCTCAGTGGACGGATGCTTGATGGATAGAGCGTATGAAACACGTATGCAGTGAGTACACAATGGATGCATAGCATTTTCCAATGGATGGCAAGCTTTTTTTAACGTTTTACATTCTCTTTGCATCTGTTAGTGCAGTGGGACAGCTATGTGGCTATAAAATATCATATGACCACAGCAACTTACAACAGCAGTGGCAGCAGTTCCTGTTGGTGCTCTTAGGTAAATCCCATGTCAATAACAGCAACTTGCAGTCATCTGATTGCCATGTATAATCATTGAAAACTGGCACTCAAGTTTGCAAATAGTGATCATATCACTGCAGAGAGGCTGCAACAACTGCAGTTATGAGGAATGCCATAATTCATACCAGAACCATCTCTGAATGAGAATTACCTGCAATATCCAGCTTTGTAGCCAAAGCCACTTGCAAAACAACTGAAAACCAGAACACATATACAATAAGAGACAGAAAGATTTATTCAATCAGCATCATCACAAATAGCATAAACATGAAACAAAACCCACCTCAAAAATCTGAAAAAATAACCAAGTAATTGGGAAAACCTATGCAACTAAAACCCCATTCCTCAAGTTCTTCTACACCAGAAATTTATAGCTATAAAGATAGAAAGCCTGTCTACATAAATGATATATTATCACAGCAATGGCTGAATGATGCTATAAATTGATAGTGTGGCAATCCTTCTTGTCATTCCAAGTGCAATGGGACAGTGAATTTGGCAAAAAACTTCCAATTATTCTTAATACTCAGAAGAATTTGTGCGTGGAGAGGTGTTAATGAGTTATCTCTGGAAGAGGAAAACAAGTTGAACAAAAGGCAGAAAATACTGTTGGTTGAGTACAACCTTAAAGTAGGAGCATATAATCAGCTTCCAACTGGAATCAGACTGGCAAAGTATCTTGAAAATGCGTACATATGATGATTTCTCCATGTAGTCACTGTTTTGGCTGTAATATATGGAATTGAAAAAAAAAGAAAAAGGAGTATCCTGGCAGCTGTGAAAGGGAGCCTGGAGGCTTATAATGTTATAAACAGATGTCTTTCTGTAAAGTACTCTAAATGTTACAGCTGGAGGTTGGAGAATGCACCATAGGAATATTGTTTTCAATGGCAGAGCTTTTACAAATGTGTTCCACTTCTCAGTACAGTATTCCAAATCATGCTAGATAATAATGACAAATAAAGAAATTTTGTTAATCTATTCCCATACAGCAAAATAATTCAGGGTTATAGAATACTTATCTCAACTATCATGTTAATGGATTCAATTGAGTACTTAGCACTCCATGTAGAAAGGACTTCCATGTGAAGTTTCCATTTCTTTAATCATGCCTTGAATCAGTGTTTCTGACTTTTAGCAATTTTAAATTTAAGCTGTGGATTTCACTTCCCAGAATCCCCTAGCCAGCATGCTTTACCAAGAGTGTTAAACTGGCAGGCCGCAGGCCATGCCCACCCAAGCTCCATGAAGGGAAAAAACATTGTGAAACATCATGTGATGGCAACATGATGCCACAAGTTTGACACTCATGCTTTAAGCAATGTTGGCTTATATTTTTGTGAGTCATAGAATTAAGTTTTGTATTTATACTGCATAATGCTATTTAAGGCTAGGTCCCACTGGCCGACGGACGCAAAACGTATGCATAAAGGACAAAGCGGACGAGCAAAATTTTGGGGGTGTCTCCATCTGTTGCATTCTGCTCCAAAAAGTGGCAAAAATTTGCATAAACAGAACGGAAAAGGATGGAAAAGAACAGACATGGGTAGTATGTAGCAGGGATGTCAAGCGGATGCTCATAGGAAGCCTAGCGGATGACAGCGGATGGAAGTGGACACATCCGAAGGGGTTCCGGGGGAGAATTGCAAAGCGGATGCAAAGCAGAAGGGGCGGATGCAAAGCAGAAGGGGCGGATGCAAAGCAGATGGGGCGGATGCATAGCGGATGACGCGGATGCATCACGGACGTCTATAGGAAGCAAAGTGGATGCCATGCGGATGTATATCAGATGCAAAGCGTTCATTGCACATGTGGGGAGTATAAATTGTGTCAGCTCCGCGGATATAAAAGAATGCAGCACGCATGCAGTCAGCATTCAGGGGAAAGATGTGCTGCCACATACATCTAGCAGGAACACCATGGTTCGTTCAGTCAGGAAAAAAGAGGAAGCCCGTGCCTACTCGTTCCAGCCCTGGCAAGAAGGACAGAACCAGCTTCCCACCCCTGGAACTGACTCTGAAGCTGCTTGCTGTTTCTGCTGCTGCTGTGGTGGACCAGCCCCAAGGCCCCTCAAGCCCCTCAAAGCCCTGCTGCTGAAGGCCCTGCGCTCAAGCCCCTGAAGCCCTGCTGAAGCCCCTGCCAGAGGGAGGAAGAGGCAAGGGAAGGAGAAGAGAGAGAGGAAACAGTACATCGTTTCTGAGGAGCATGAGGAGGTGCTGGAATGGCTGAGAGGAACGAGTACCTCTGGAGAAAGGGCCACAGACTCTAATCGCGACACCAAAGAAGAAGCAGGCGCCTTTGGAGAGACAAGGCAGAGAGACTGGGGTACACTGCAGATGTACTCTGGGATGGTGGAAGCACATGCACACCTGGTATGGCAAGCTGCACCTCAAAAAATCTGGACAGGCCGCTGTCCAAGCCTCACTGACCGGAGAGATGTACGTCATGGCCAAGTGCACTTTCCTGGAGGGTGAGATCCACCGACCGAGGAGCAGCCCCTCTTGACACCCCTCTCCCCTCAAGACAGCCCACAGACAACCAGCCCTCTTTCACAGCAGGAGCCAGCGAGCACTGTCCAGGCAGGGTGTCTTCAGAGGGCCCAACGGCAGAGACCCCCTGACAGCTGCACTCCCATGCCGGCAAGACTTGGAGGATCCCCTGTCACAAATGGAGCAAGAACAAAAGCAACCAGCCGACCAACCACGACCAACGCCCCACCCCCACCCCCAGCTCCAGAGGATGCAAGCAGAGAGGCAGACTGAAGGCCAGGACCACAGTGTACTGTTGGAGATCAGGGCCACAATGAAGACCAGCACAAAACCTCCTCTCTCAGCTGGCTCCATTTGGGACAGAGGATCCTTGGGCCGCCACACCTTCATCACCTATGTGAGCCACACCCTGAGGGACCTGCTTGAGGGCCCAGTACCAGGTGATGAAGGAGAAGATAACAGCACTTTCACACAAACCCTCAAGGCCCAGCTGAAAGCTGCTCCTACCCAGGTCCAGTTCTGCTCCTCCAGCACTGGCGATGTCACAGGCCCTTCCACCGGCCTTTCAACAGCCCCTATCACCTACCAAGGCTACGACTACCAGGACTTCCACAGCAGAAGCAGACCTTCCTCAGTCCAGGCCCAGGTTCATCGGCACGCCACAGCACGCCAGTTCCTCACACCAGCTGCAGACCAGACAGCCCCACTACACTGCTCCTTCCTCACCCCCACAGCCAGCCATCAATGGACAATCTGTCATCAGTCTTGGGCCTCACATCTCAGTCCTTGATGAAGGGCCTTCTCAACCTCACGAGACGAGTCAGCTCTCAGACAGCTTCCTGAAACACATCCCCACATAACTTCACCAACGTCCAATGTTACACCAGCGCACCTCAGGCCACAGGCCACTCCCAGTCCCCTGCCCGCTTAACAGCTGAGACCATGGACATGACTGCAGAGTGACTCGAGAATTGGTCAGAGACTGAGTTGTACTTGGTTCAGTTTATCTTTGCTTGGACACTTACTTGGTTCATTTTGCTTTTTTTAATTCAAAGTCATAAAGTTTACCGAAGACAGTTAATAAGATTATCATTTGCGTTAACACACTTAATTCAGTTTACTTGGTTCATTTTGCTTTTTTTAATAAACAGTCAATAAAGTGTACCTAAGACGGTTAATAAAGGTGATCTTTGCTTAAGAACTTGGTTCAATTTTTTACCTTAGTAAAGTGTTGGTAGAAAACTTTTTAACAAATGGTTAACCCTTTCTGCATTCTTGTGGGATAGATAAGGATATTGTGGGATAGATAACTCTCCAGTGCAGCATAGTGTGCTGCTACTGGTCCCCCATCCCAGCTGCACACATATGGACTTTATTATCAATAACACAATCTGTATAACATTGATCAACACATTTTAAAAAAAAAATTAACAAAAGCTCTTTATGTAATGCCCTATTCTTGTAGGCACCACTCAACATACATGGCCACAATCTCATCAGTTGTTATGCGACAGGCTCAAGGAAGCAGATTCTCATTAATCATCTTATAATCCTAGTATCCTTGGCCACACGCTCCCAGCTGTGAGTGCCCATCTCAGTGTCTGAGGTGCCCAGTTCTTCATCACGTTCGTCAGTATGTGTGGCACTGCTTTCATCATTCGGCAAGATTTTGTGTACATCACGGTTCCATGCCTTGCCGTCCGATTCACACTACATGCTCCATGTCCCCATTCCTTGGTTGACGGTCGACAAGTCTCTGTTCTGCACACTGGTAGCATCGTGCATGGTTGCTTGCACGTGATCGACTACAGCACTGTCCACACGATTGCTCCATCACAGGTCTGTGGCTTATGCTGCATGGTGGTGAGAAGTATCTGGAAACCTGTTTGGCCAGGATAGCCAAACAGGCATTCTCCACACCCATCTTGCCCTGGACAGCCTGTTAATCCCTGAGTATCCTGTCTCCTACACTTAGGTATATTTGAAACTGTAGGGCTCTTCATGAGGTAGTTCTGAGGGAGAAGGGCTTATCACCATGATGAAGTAAGGAACCATCTTGTGTTGTATCTGGTAGGGGTCTGAGATCTGGAAAAATAAACCCCATGAATGAGGTTGTTCCAGCCCATCGCTTGAGGTCGACTACACTTGTATACACTCTGGCCATCTGAAGCTGACCGTTGCTTGAAGCAATCCGATGTACATGAACTTGTAAGTCAGGCATTCACCATGGCAAAGAGGAATGCATTTACTGAAGAAGCCCTTGAAGTTGAAATAAGTGGACCTGAGTTGGCTGGAGCTTTGCCAGTGTTGCGCGGCCTTTAACCATGCATCCCATCTATGGCTCCTCATGGTGTGGGGAAAAGTGTTCCCACTTGATATACCACTCTGCTATGCAACTTTCCATCTCCAGCCGTTAGTCAGAATGGTTGGGGCACTTGATGATGTGAGCTCCCACTTTCCGTTCGCATGAGCTCTCACTTCTCTTGACCACTCTTGCTCGATGTCGTGTGTGTGGACACCTCACACGCATACTCATGTTTCTGTATGTGGTTCCAGAGGCAGGTCCGCAGAGTCAATTGCACTTGCAGTCCACGGCGTCCAGTTGGCACTGGAAGTTGGTGCTAGGCTTGGTCCAACCTGGGTCCAGACGCTCCTAGCAACTTCATCAAACATGAGCTCAGGTGGCATCTCATGCAAAGCTGATGGGACATGGCCAGATGAGGGTCTCAATCCTGCAGGCTCCACCATCAACTGGTCATACAGTCAAACTCATTCTTCTCACGGTCATCCTCCGGACCGACACACAGCTCTTGGACTTCTTCCTTTCTCCTTTGGTACTAAAAGCGTGAACAGTCTGAACAGGATTTTTGTTTCTGTTGATGAAATGAATCGCAGCTACCAAATAGATGGACTGTGTCATATCCATGGTGAGCAACTGTGATGAATGTGGAAGAACCAAGGACCAAGGGTGAAGAGGTCTGTACACCATGGCTTGCTGGACTCATACTGGAGATCCAGACTGATTTTCTCCCCCTTTTTTATAGGAAGTATTAGTAGTCTGTCTAGGGTCCCTTCTACATACTCTAGACATACGCAGACATCTGAATATCCAGATTACATCCCAGATACAAAACGTTTAATCCTTTAATATACGTAGGTGGTGAGTGCATACGGGCAAGTTACGCATATCAAGCTTCTCTTCTATTTCTGTCTTACGAATAGCTGTGTAGACGTCCATGCACCTTTTGTCTCTCCTCTTTCTGTTTTCAGCTGCCAGCGGATGTGATTGAGGTATGCCCAGAGGATGCGAGAGGATTACAGCAGAACATTTAATGGATGATTAAGGACATAGAATGTTTGTTGCCCGTATATGTCGTGGATGTAACATTGTATGCAGCGGGAGTAAGTTCATCCACCTCAAAACTTTCTTGCGCGGATGAAATTTCGTGACGATCTCGGGGATAGAGCGTATGAAACATGTATGCAGTGGGAGACACAACGGATGCATGGCGATTTTCCAATGGATGGCAAGCTTTTTTTTACGTTTTACATCCTCTTTGCATCCGTAAGTGCAGTGGGACAGGGCCTTTAGGAACTGTCTTGGCAAAAAACCCACCTGAAAATACTTTATAGCCAGGGAGCAATTAGTAAATACATTTAAGCAAAATAGTACCCATATATTTTGGGTGCTCTTCACTTGACAACAAATTACAAATAGATTTGCTTCCCCAAAAACACAAGTTTAAATCAGAAGATTGAAGATGACTTGCTTTTATCAACATTTCCAGTCTTGAATTGTAAATGGCTTCCTCCATCCCATTTATATTTATTTGAAAACTTGTGTCCTACTCTTTCTGTCACAAAAATTCCCAGAAAAGCTTAGAGATTAATAAAGACAATGTACTTGTCACCCTCAGGCATACAATCTACAAAGACAAATCACATAAGAAAAAAAAGCGAAAAAGATAAAAACAAGCAGACTTCAGCAGCCATACTCTGCAATTTGTGTTAAAAATAGCTGGTCCAAACAGTTTGGAAAACAGATTCCAACAATCTGTCAGAAATAACTCATTCTTCCTCAGAATGATCCAATATATGGTAGCTAGATGCTATTGGTCTTACAAGATGGGATCTAGTTTTTCTGAGGTCTTGTTGGAATCTACCTCCTATATGTCATTTCTGCCATTTCAGGCTAAGTATTCAGGCTACTATTCGGTACCCATTTTTTCCTTAGACATGACTTCTCAATCTTTGACTTCTGCCCACATGGGATTTATAACTATCTAAAAACATCTAGATTTCCCTACTTACCACAGTTAACCACTTGACTGATTACATAAATCTGCTGTGTGGTTGATGAGCCACAGCTGACTCACAAGCACGCAAGTGCAGCATTCAAGTAAAGCAGTACAAGGGAGCTTTTCTCTCTGCCACAACTGGCATAGCCAGTTTAACTTATTCATTCTCAGCTGACCAATCCTAATCTCATGAACTGAGTGATTTTTTTAGGAGCAAGGTGGCCACAGGTTCTGTTCACTCAGTCATTGCGAACATTATGCTACTTGTTCCATACTGCTATGCAGATAGCAAAGAAGGTGATGGAAGTTACTTTGACTCTTGGGTGAAACTATAATTTCCAATATAAAATAGGTATGGCTTTGGGAGATTCCCCAACTATCTTCCTTTCTATGGAGCTTTCCAACCAAGGGTTTTGTTTTCCTCTCCCTTTCCTACACTGATTTCGTGGCTGATTCTTCCCCATTCCAGGATCCTGGCAAGGAGAAGGGATGCATAGGTTTTGACTGAAAAATACTTTTTGTTTCTCTGCCAACAACTGGAATTGGATATTTGGAAGCAAGTTATTTTATGCAAGAGCCACCCTCTATTCATCTATGGTAACATGAAGCATAACTTTTCAATGTCTTATTTCTAATGATTTATTTGCTTGATTTAGGAAAACTCAATGGAAATTAAGAAAATCCTTCAGAATGTCCTTTTAAAAAGTTCAGTTATAGATGAGGTTAAAGGATCCCAGGTGAAACCTCTGCCACCCCCCAGATGTTCCTTCTGCCACTCTTGGTAGGGCAGTTAGAAGTATTTTTGTACAGGAAAAGAACATAGTCCAAATGATAAAAGGAGCAATAAATGGAATAATAATTTTACATTGCCTTTTGGATGATCTATTGAACTCAGAAATTAAATTTAAGTTTGATAGGTTATGAGTCTTAGTTTTAATAGAAAAGTGCCACGGTATATGTCACCTGAAATAAATATTTTAAAAGGATGCTGAACACCACCATCCTTATAAAAGAATTCGCTCGAAGTAATCAGAGTAAACAGCAATAGCATAACAATTTCTCCCCCTGTCATTCTGAAGCAGAGGCTGAAAGGAAAATGAGAATTTTCACAGGCAGGAAATACCTAAATTTTCTATCCATTGTATCCTCTTCTGAGTCCTGCATTTCTAAGTCAGAGTAAAGAGGCATGTAAGCAGGAAAAAAAATAACTACTACTACTGAGTTAAAAGGCAAGCTATAAATTTCACATCATACTGTACCAATAATAATACATGTTTCTCATCTTATCCTTGCTGTGTACAGTGGTTGGGAAAGACCATGAAACTGTTTATCAGCAAAATGCAAGCAGCTAACTCTGCTTGTTTATTTGCTGTCTGTCTTGTTGCACAAAAGGATAGCTATAAAAGGAGCAGCCACCTCCTGCGCCCAGTTTTTTTGAGAAGGACTGGTGTGCTAGTACATACTGCTCTATTGTTCCTATAAGGCTATTTTTTCAATGTGAGTGGCTAAAAAAAAATTATCCACAACCTTCCCCAATTTGAGTCTGGAGAAAGAGATGGTCCAAGTTACCTTCTTGTAGCCTGGTAGTGATCCCTCTAGCAAACCACCTGGTTTTAAACTGTCTCTCTCTCTTTGGATGAAACTGAACAGAATTGGATGCGACACTGAAAGAAGTGCCTGTGCCTTATATCAATGGGGCTAGAAAGATTCCCCTTGTAGTGACTGTGCTCCTAATATGCAAACTATTAAACATATTATGCAAGACTGCCCTTGATGTGCAGTCTCTGGTTCCTTCGAAAATCTTCATGAAACAACAGCAGAGGTTGTTTCATGCAATCCAGAGATTGCCTGGATAACTGAACTGAACATGCAATTATGAGGCCAGTGTTGTACTCCTGCAGAAGTTTTGTATGTAATTACATAGACTGTGTTTACATGTTTACTTCTCTTGGTCATATTCTTATATGCTAAATTAAAAAAAAAACTGAACCACTTTCTTCATATTAGATTATACTTTGCAATACTATACTCAATCTAGATTCGTCTATGAAGTCTTGCCACAACCTCACAACCTTTCAAAAATTTTGTTCACATTATAGTTGGGTAAGTGATTTAAATTTATGCAGGTTTCTTTTACCGCCAGCCAAGTGGGAGTAACACAGTTTCTGTGGTAAATGAGATGTCTTCTAGTGTAGATTTACATTGTTGGCAGAAATTTTTGAGACTATTTATTTGATAAATCCTTTTGCTTTCTATAACACTGAGAAAATGATACATCTACAAAGCAAAGAAAGAGAACATTAAATCCAAGAAGAATTTGTTGTAAAGTATTTGCTTCACACTGTTGCTTTATGGATGCTTCCAGAGTTGGAGAGCAAAGATCACTTGGATAGAAAGATTGATCGATAAATATGATATTTGACCAATATGTGTGAGAGTGCATAAAATACATAAAATAAAAATATGACAATTAAAATAAATTATATGACCAACAGAAGAAGAAAGAGAGGAAAACACAAAGTTTTTAAAATATCAAAGAAATGCAGTTTTGTTGGACAGTATTTTATTACCTCACTCTTATTGGAGCAAGGCAATTTTGGCAACATTATGGGTCACAGACCCATAATTTTATGATCTGCTAAAAGATGGGAGATGTACCATTGGTTGTCTGTCTGGGAATTCCTTTATGAGCGGTTAGATTAATAACTTTCTTCAGATAGAAATTACAGTGCAAAAGAACATGCAGTACATCCACAATAGCGTGGGAGTCAAGGGGCAAGGCAAAATTGTTGTGGAAGGAATTTGATATTTATCATTAATAACTGCAGAAGTTGTTAGCTGAATAACTGGAGTTGAATAACTGCAGAGCTTTGAATCTGTCCAGAGCAAATCTGCAGTGTCTACTGTTTATTAAAGATTGAAAATGATTAGCTGGTTTAGTGGTAAAATACAGTTTCCAAGACTTGGTGCTATACTAATGTTATATTGCCACCAAGGAACCTCTCCTTCAGTGATCTCTTTGCTTATTTATATTGGTTGTATTGACTCATTAGAGAAGTTATAAGCTGATAGTTTTTTCTTTAATGGATATTTACCAAGTAGATTGGAAGTTATTGCTGATGGGTCCTGGATGCTCACTTTTCTTGTAGATGTTTCATTACTTACATTAGGTACCATCATCACTGCGAATAAGGTGTGGAATTTGCTCTCGATTTATCTTCTAGTGGATTGTTCTGTCAGTGTTGGTGGGAATGGTTTTAGAGATTTACTGTTAGTTTTTCTTGACAATTCTTTGATTGATGTTAAAGGCCCTGTCACACTGGCCAATGGATGCAAAACATTTGTAAAAAGGAGACAGCGGACAAGAAAAATGTTCCATCCATTGTTATCCGCTCTCAAAAGGGGCAAAAATTTGCATAAGCAGAGCGGAT
>BHFT01059520.1:0-25112 GCA_004320025.1 Laticauda laticaudata
CATCTGTTCTTTTGTAGATTAGTACATCTAGGAATGGTAGTTGTTTGTTTATTTCCATTTCCATGGTGAACCTGAATCATCAGAGAAGCCATAGATATTGAAAAAAGATCTGAAAGTATGAATAGAAGAGATGATTCCACCAGAATCATCTGGTTGTGCCGGGATAATAGGACTGTGAGGGTTAAGCCAACAAATTAAAATGTAAAAAATAGCCTCGAATGAAATCAAGCCAAGATGAGGGTATCATAGTTCCCAGAATATTGAAGGGAACCTGCTGCTCCGAGCAGAAATACCTCACAAAGCGCAAGAATTAATGAGAGGTGCAAGGCCACGAGGTTTTGATAGCACAAAATGGCCTCCGGCCGTTAAACGTTTGGCCCACTCCTCAGCAGCAACTTCCTGCCTTGTGAATGAATAGCCGCTGGTGGTTGTTTTTTTTTAATCTAAGCAGCAGGAAAAGGTGGAAGTTTTCAAGAGTTTGAATTCTCCACTTCAAATGGCATTCGGGGGGGGGAGAGCAATACGACTCGGTTTGTTGTAAAAAGTCACGCCACAGATCGTTTAAGAGAAAAAGACGCTGTGGCAATCATTCGAAATGGCATGGGTAGAATATCGGCTGTGGGGAGGGGGCGTGGAGCAGCACCAAAGAAACCTCCTGCTGCTTTGGGGCGTGAATTGGCGCTTCCCTAATTCAGACCTGTTTGGCTGTGATCTCTCCAACATGAGCCAGTTTAATAAATCAGAAAGGAAGAAGGCTAAAAAACAAGCGGATTTGCTGTCAAACCTGCTGCATCTAAATAATTTTTTTCCTGTTTCGGCCAAGAAAGAATCACAAGTACTGCCTATCTCTCACAAGGCTGAGCAAAAACTGGGGCATGCTGGGGAGGAAATCCGTGGAGGAGGAGGAGCATTCCACAAATTAAGCCCAGTCTAGACATCCAGAGACTGAAGCACCTCCCACTACTGAATGCTCTGAACAGCTCATAGGAATGTTGAACAACACAGTCCATCCAGTCACATTCAAGGCTAGCAGAAGAGGCAACTTTATACTCCACAACTCTGAAAATATCATTACAATGGGTAATAAAATATCTGCAAATTAACACCAGGCTCAGAAACTTACAACCCAACACACAATATATATTCCCTACAATTGCAACTAATCTGGGTACTTCAGCATAAATTTAGATGAGTTTAATATGTGTTTTAAAAAACATATGTACATTTATGCCAGAGCTCACTGTAATAGCATTGCCAAAAAGGCATTGAGTTGTAAGTCTAATCTTATAAAGCTTCTCCTTCGGTAATACTGAATTGCTAACTAGGGCATACAAAACTTTTACTCAACCAATACTTGAATACAGCTCATCTGTCTGAAATCTTCACTGTATATCAGATATTAATATAATTGAGCAAGTCCAGAAGTATTTCATAAGAATACCACACTTCTGTGGTCGCAACAGAATACCATACACTACCAGATTTGAAATTTTGGGCTTGGACAACCTAGAACTATGCCACGTACAGTTGGACCTAAGTATAGTACACAAAATTATCTGTTACAATGCCCTACCAGTCAATAGTCAGCTTCAATCAGCTTCAACTGCAACAATACAAAAAGCACACAACAGATACAAACTCAGTATAAACTGCTCCAAAGTTAATTGAAGAAAGTACAACTTCAGCAACAGAGTGGTCAATGCCTGGAATTGACTTGACTCTCTTGACTCTACTTGACTCTGTTGGTACATCTTCAAACCCCCACTCCTTTAACCTTAAACTAACTACTATTGACCTCACCCCATTTCTAAGAGGTCTGTAAGGGGCATGCATAAGTGCACAATCGTGCCTACTGTCTCTGTCCTTTTGTCCCCATTTATTTGTACCTATTTCCTGTATTCATACTCATGATTATTCTTATACCTATTATCTTATAAGTGATTGACAAATCAAATAAATAAATAAAATTATGTAAATAAAAAAAAATACTCTGCTTAAGAATGCTTTTTTGAGTGGGCCGTTTAGAAAACCAGAAGAACTAAAAGGTTACGTGAATCATCGCTAAGCTTAACTCTCAAAGCTAATCTTCATAGTCTGCAGTCTATAGGCCACAAGTATTCTCAGAAAACACCTGTAAATTGTGGAAAGCATATATTTGCCCACTGGATTGGTGGTTAGCTAATATTTAGAATATAATTATTTCCATCCCTGCTAATGGCATGGGAACTAAGAAATGTCAGTGTGTAGGCAGGACCCAATGATAGGTCATGCTAAAGACTCTGATGGGAAGCAGTACACACAGGTGTGCATATACAGCTTCTATGCACATTAAAGATGAAGCAGATAAAATGTGCCAAAAATAACCATCACCTATTCAGTATAATTCTTGCATCTTGTTGGATTTAACTGCTTCTACAAACAGCAGAAACCTGTCAGCCAATATTCTGAATCTGGTGTCAGATTCTCCTCCCAGAATTTCATTGACCAGGCCAGCTGGGAATATTGGCAAATGTAGTCCCAAAATAATTGGAGGGTATTAAATGGAAAAAATATGAACAAAGTTGTAATTTTGGGGTAGAATATAAAATAACATGCCAGACTCTGTTAGTACTTCCAAGACTAACCAAATTTATTGGGTTTTGTGCCATTCAAATCACTTTAACTGCCTTAACCAAAGGGAAAGTTAGGAGAACATCTTGCATGCACAGAAACTGATTAGATACTTGGTTATCTGCTATCAGATCAGTGTCATCTTCACATGGTCTATTTTTCTCCGTGATGAACTGCTCCTAAGATCCTTCAGATCTTCCAGGAATGTATTCATCAGCATTATAATTGATCCATTCACCTTGCTCCTGATTGTCCCCTTCTCTTTCCTCCTACATTTTCCAGGATTAGAACTTTCTCAAGAGCTAGGTATTGGCATAATGTGATAAAAGTAGGATCATCTGAGCTTGGCCTTTCATGTCATAAATAAGAAGTCCGGGTTGATTTGTTAGGTGATCCATCTGTTTGTTTTCTTGGATGTCTGCACAGGGATGGGATCTGACCGGGATAACTACCGGTTGTGTTGCTATGCATTGCGCACGCATGCACAAGTCGCCCAAGTGCAATTTACGACCTGCTGAGCTGCCCAGACAGCTGAGCAGTGCTGCATGCATGTGGGTGCACAGCAATGGAAAAGCCCCTTTTTTCCTGCTTTTTCATCTGCAGCTGTGCCACGCAAAGCAGCTGAGGTTGAAAAAGCAGGAAATAAAGGACAGGTAAGAGCCCAGGCTTGGGCCAAAACAGCAGCAGACACAGAACCAGTTCTATGTCTGCTGCTTTTCAGAGCTACTGGTTCTGTAAAGCTGGACAGAACTGGTAGAATCCCACCCCTGCATTTGCAGTATATTTGCAGAAATCTTCTCCAACACCAAATGTTCAAAAATATCAATACTCTTTCTGTTCTGCTTTTGCTTCCATAGAGTTTCATAAGGAATATCATCTTTTGCATGATTCTGATCTTTACAACTATTGTCACATCATGGCAGTTTTAAGAGCTTATATTTCTGTTTTGTGACCTGTCAGGTATATAGACTATATTGGGTAGTAATGATATAGGAAGATGTTAGAGACAGAGGATCACATTAGTAATCATGGTAAAGGCATCAATTTATAATTTGCAGGGAAGGCAACTGTAAACCACTTCTATTTTTTTTAGTAGAAAAAGCACCTGGATAGTCAAGTGCTTAAACACCAATTTTTAAGGGATCACCTTCCACCTGATAAGATAAACCAGGCTGCATGATATATACAGTTTTAAATCCAGTAGAGGTATTCCTTTGGGACTCAAATGAAAGAACTAGGAAGGTATGTGTGGTTGTTACTTCATCCTGAAGTAACCATCTACCAACTATCATGGCTAAGTGCTTCTTCTACCTAAATATAATGCTGGCCCTTTTAGTTTAAAGGTAAAGGTTCCCCTTTCACATACATGCTAGTCATTTCTGGCTCATCTCCGTTATAAAGTTGAAGAGCCAGTACTGTCTGGGGATGTCTCCGTGATCATGTGGCCGGCATTCCTAAATGCTGAAGGCACATGGAAAGCTGTTACCTTCTCACCAAAGTGGTCCCTATTTTTCTGCTTGCATTTTTATATGCTTTCGAATTGCTAAGTTGACAGAAGCTGGGACAAGTAACAGGAGCTCACTCCATTATGTGGTGTTAGGGATTCAAACTGCCAAACTGCCAACATTTCTGATTGACAAGTTCAGCATCTTAGTCACTGAGTCACTGTGTCCCCTTCCCTTCTAGTTTATGAGGACATATATTTTATGACATGAGTTTAGGAAGCTCTAAAGTCATGGTCACCAACCGATGGGCCACGGCCCACTGGTGAGCTGTGAGAAAATTTTGGTGGTCTCTGGGAAAATCCCAAAAAAAGTCTGCAGGCAAATCCCCCACCCCTATTTTCCTACCAATTGATCAGGATTTAAAATTATGAGTTTGGTGGTCCCTGAAGTCCAAAAGGTTGGCGAGCTCTGCTTTAAAGGACATGTCAAAAGCTATTTCCTGCTGCATTCCCTTTGTTTTGTTAGGATGGTGGAATAATATAGAAAAGCATAGACCTAAGCCAAAGAGCCAACATGGCACACTCTATTACACTGACACCCAAACCCACATATCCTGCAGTACAGTTGTGAGAGTTAATTGCCATAAGCAAATTGCTAAAACAAAAGATGGGTGGAGACAGCTCTCCTGCCTAAGCTACTTCAAACCAGTTACATCATGAGGACATGGGAAGGAGGATAAAGTGCAAGAATTTAAACTTTGATATAAATCGGGCTTGTGTTGGAATTTTCATCATGATTTCATTAGCTTGTTTACATTAAACTTCTTTATCATAGCTTTGTGTTTTGGATACCTTCTTGTACCTATTTCTTCTTGCACCTAGTATTGTCCAAAAAGTAGACTTCAGAGAGGCAACACATGAAGGCAATATAGGTTATTGCAAATTACTGCAAAGCTTCAGATTTCCAAGTTAGCATATACAGTATATTGTGTGTGTGTGTTTGTATACACACACATACACACACACATCTATCCAATTCATTTTACCTAAAGGGCTTAAAAAATTAACAATATCTGATTATTATACATGTGACAGTTTTGGCATCACTGCTTCCTACCAATATGTCCCCATATTGCCTAAAATAATGGCAGAAAGTCTACTGAAGCACAATAATGAACAATAATGGCAGAATTTTTACCGAGGAAAATTGGATATCCACATAGGACAACAAATTTCTTCTAATCATAAAAAGTCTTGAATTGTTCTGAATGGACTGAGCCAGAGACTTAGTAATATGTGATTTTTTTCCCCCATCTCTGCTGCTTAAACTAATTTACTACTGTAAATTTCAGTTCCTCCCCATACCTAGGAAACCAACTTTCTTCTTCTCCTTTGCTTCATGGACAGGTGAATCTCTAGTAAGTTCAACCTGCATTTGTGGAAAAGACTGTTTTCCATGAGTCCTGCTTTCAATGTTTGCATTTCGCTCAGCACTCAGACTCTCATTTCCTTCTTGGGAAAGATCTTTGAATGCAGTTTTGCTACATTAAGCTCTGGATTTGCTGGGATCACACATTTCAGAAGGAATGCTGATCTGTCTCCATAGTTAGCAGAAGCTTTTGAAACTCCTGGGTTATTAGTTTCAGAAATCTACTTTCTCTTTACAGCAGCAAACCAGGAGAGCTATTTTGTAAATCACTATAATGTTATCTACTAGAAGTATATAATAAATAATAATCATGACTTATAATCTTGTTGGCGAAAGGATATTGGGAATATTTTTGTTTTTGGGGGGTAAAGGAGAGCTATTTGTTAATTCACTTGGAGAAGCAAAAAATGTAAAAATAAACATATTGAAGTAGAGAGATTAGTACTGATTGATTAATTTTCAGTAGCTCAGGTCTTGATAAGTTCAGATAAATTGAATAAGATTTGTCCGAAGGTACTTTTCTCTCACTTCCAGATGTGCATTTATGATCTACAGATAGTGAAGATAGCATAATGCAATAAGGGTTGGTTGTGGAGGTCATTCAATTATTTACAATGTATTTTTATCATTTATTAATTAAACTAATTTATATATTGCCCAATTCACCCATATGTGATTCTAAGCAGCTTACGAAATTAAAAAAAAATCTATTTATTTTTTCTTGTTGTTTAGCTAAATAAATCTTGTCATCTTCTCCCCTAAATCATCTCCGTCTAATCTTAAAAAAAATTATTTCTTCTACTGCAACTTTCTCCTAGTTATTTGAATCAGGATAGCAAGTTAGTCATCAATATTTGCATAATTTCTTTGGGATGCTGGGTGCATGCAACAAATAATATCAACAATGATGCAAGTTAACCATAATGGCAATAAAAAATGGACAGAACTTTCAACTCATCTTCAAAATAAGACAAGACAAGAAGCAATGAATGGAAACTGAACAAAAAGAGAAGCAACATAGAACTAAGGAGAAATTTCCTGACAGTAAGAACAATTAATCAATGGAATGATCCAAAACTAGATTCTTTTTAAAGAAAATACCATTTGTCTACAATAGTGTAGATTCTCCTGCTTCAACAGGGGACTAGAAGATCTCTAAGCTCCCTTCCAATTTCATTTATTTATTTTATTTATTTGATTTGTCAATCACTTACAAGATAATAGGTATAAGTATAAACATGAGTAAGAATACAGGAAATAGGTATGAATAAATGGGGACAATAGGACAGGGACGGTAGGCAAGATGGTGCACCTATGCATTCTGCATTCTGTAAGAGGCCCATCTTGATACTTTTGGCCACATCCAACAGACACCTAGAAGGATTAATTAAACCCAGTAAATGTTTCCTTTCAAGCATTTTTCCAAGCCCATGCATTTATGTTTCTTCTCCAATCTTTGGTGGAGCAGAGAAATCTCACAGAGCAGCCAAAATCCATAAAAGGGAGAAATCTGCTCAATTGAGGCCAAGACATCAACAGCTACTACTGACAGAATAAAAGCTGGGCAGATGTTTTATTTATAGAGTTGTGGACTAAAGCAATGAGGCTAAATTACTGAACTTTTAGAGAAGTTATAAAACTCGGGATGAAAATTGCTCTCAGCAATTACATGCAGTTATGCATGGTTATTAAAATTTCATTGCACAGAGGCTGGAAATGCCCAATTGCAATATGCTAGATTTTTTTTAAAAAAGCTTCTAAGGCAACAGCAACATATTCAGACAGCAGGATGACATCCCTGACAGTTATATCAAGCTATGACCCATTCTAGAAAAAAAAATGCTTTGTCTGGATGACATTTATATACTAATTCTCTGAAAACCAATGCCCTGTTTAGGAGATGCAACAAGGAGCAATTATATTTGACTAAAATACCAATATGCTTTCCACATCAAAACTGACGAAGATGACTGATACACTAATTGCTTTTTTTTTTCAAAATTCAAAACTTTTTTTTCAAAATCTTACTAACTTAAGCTAAGGAAAATAAGAAAATTCATCTTTTCCCACAAATTAAAAATATATTTTGAGCAGAGCTTTCAGATGGATTTCAGGTTTGCTCCTTATTCACTCAGTTCCAAAATTGTAATCTCAGTTTTTTGTCTAAAATGGAATTAACTATTAATAATAAGTACTAATAATATCATTTTTAAAATGAATTCTTTAAAAACATTAAGACATTTTTTTAAATTCCCCTTTCAAAGCTTAGGGCATCATCCCAGACAAATTAATTAGGAAAACATTATATTGGTTTAAAGACACTGTTGATATAAAAATACTATATGAGTATATCAACACTATATGGGTATAAATTTAGCTCCCCACTGCTGATCTTTACCTTGCCACAATTATTTCAAAGCATTGACTTGACTTCCATCCAAAGTAAGCCATTTGTATCACTTTCCCCATAAGGAAATATCCATGTGCAGGGAGGGGGGATGCAGCTGTTTTGCATAAGCCCAAGAAAAGGGATTTTTCTACTGACATATATATATATATATATATATGTCTTATAGGGATATTGTCTGAGGGAATTTCACAACATTGCATCCTTCTGAAAGAATGCTGTGAAATCTTCCAGGTCTTTAGCCTCAAAGGGAAAAGAGCTGTCAGATTAAATTTCTCTTAGATGGTCATCCTGTAAGGATGTTATATCCAGTGTTATTCCAGGCCTCCTTATTTCAAGTCATATGTAGATGGGGGAGATGGGGTGAAAAGAAAAGCCTAGATTGGACCCTATTGTGACTTGCTGCCTAAGTCTTTTGGGATTTTCAGGGCAAAAGTTCTCTTGCTTTTCTTGATGGAAATATTTTAGCAAGAGAAGATGATATTTGTAGCTCAGGATTGAACTGTGGGGTCCTTGATACTCTTTGAGCTGAGTTGCTTTCTTGTAGATGTTTCATTACCCAACCAGGTAGCATAATCCATGCTAGAAGGGAATGGGGTTTTCTCTCTTATTATATACAAACAACTTACCCTGACAGTGTTAGCAAGAGTATTCTTGGTGGTTCCTTGATTACTACTCCAATCAAGGAACTACAAAACTCAAACAATCGAACAGTAAATAGCTCTTTTAATATTTGCCATATCAGAAAGGCAGAGTTAATAAATCAATCAGTGAGTCAATAAACCCATAGGTATACAACTGTATATTGGTGAAATCATTATTATCAAAAATTATCTTCTGCTTTGGGAAAACAGTGTTTAAAACCCAATTATTTTTCAATCAGAATTAATAGGAAAAATGTGGAGAAATTTTAGTTTATGACAATGCTTTTAAGTGAATGTGCATGGAAATGGGCTACACAAAGATAATACATGGTTATGCTGGTCCATCTGACTCCTTCTAAGAGCAGACAGATAAATATATTTGGAAATTTGTCCACAAAACATTGGCTTAAACTTTGTTTTATAATGATTTACTGCTTCTGTATATGGATGTTCAGTTCAGCTCCTGTACATCGGCATTAGACTCTTTCCACCCAAATGATGCATGTTTCCTACTGCAATATCTTTTGCCAACAATTGAGAGAGGGCATTGAGCTAAAATGACCAGCAATGTTTCTCAAAATATTTAAGTACAACATAGGAGTCACATTCATGCTTTTGTCCATATTATTTAAGCTATATTTAATTTAGATTCTCTTCCAGGGCATTGTCCCATTAAAAATAATTCTATTTATATTGTATAATATCTTTTAAAAGTTCAGAAGAATACAGCTTACATCTTGGTACAGTTCATTAATTTTCATCTGGAAATGAATTGCTTGTAAAATTATTAGATTTTTTGCTGATGTCAGCCGAAGGGAAACCCACATGTTTTCTTCTCAGCAAAATATGTACCTTACAGCAAAACATGTACAAAGGAACAAATGACTTTCCCAACACTGAGAACAAATTTTCTGTTTTCTGTTTCAGTAATCAAGGCCCAAATCAGCTAACACAATACTTTCTTTTTCTTCCCTTTTTTGTCTTCAGTGAATCTTCAGCACAAAAGTTAACACTGTTAACATTTTATGGCAGACTGGAGGACTGAACTAAGGAATTTTGCAGTTGCAGTAATGAAACTATTAACTCCTGAGTCATTTCACATCTGATGTTATTTATCCCATCCTGCTATTCTCATGAAAATAAAGCAACTTTTTCCTGCTGAAAATGTTACAAATACCTATGTCATATAGGTTCAACTGTGAGTCAGGAAATTTCTTATTTGTACCTCATCATTGCTATGAACTACCTACATTGCTGTTAGGTGATGATGATCCCCAGGTTCCCCAAACTAAATACACAGCATTGTCTAAATACACTTTAGACATGTATTTCAAGACTCATACTTTTATTCTTTTTTATTCTGCTAGTAAGTTAGAACAGCAATCCACCAATGTTAGAAAAACTAGAGTCTTTCTTTTATCAGTCTAATAACCCAATGATGATGTTATCCATTCAGTCGTGCCTCACTCTAGAAAGAGTGCAAAGAAGAACAACAAAAATGATTAGAGGACTGGAACTAAAACATATGAAGAACAGTTGCAGGAACTGGGTACGTCTAATCTAAAGAAGAACTAGGGTGACATGATATCAGTGTTCCAATATCTCAGGGGCTGCCACAAAGAAGAGGGAGTCAAACTATTCTCCAAAGCACCTGAGGGCAGGACAAGAAGCAATGGGTGGAAACTCATCAAGGAGAAAAGCAACCTAGAACTAAGGAGAAATTTCCTGACAGTTAGAACAATTAATCAGTGGAAAGTTGTAAATGCTCCAAAACTTGACATTTTAAAGAAGANTTCTGTTCTGTTCTGTTCTGTCCTGTCCTGTCCTGTCCTGTCCTGTCCTGTCCTGTCCTGTCCTGTCCTATCCTATCCTATCCTATCCTATTCTAATACTATGGGCCAAGTCTCTTCATATCTTTTGATCTTGCACTACTTCTTTGAGTTTTTCTGTGCTCTGTCTGGTGTCAGTTTTAATGGTGTCCAGCCATGGCGTTCTTTGGCAGCCTGTTTCTTTTACAATAACACCAAGGTAGCTACAATTTAACAATCACAAGGGGGAGAAAAACCTTCCAGTAAGCTATCAATACCACTATAAGAGGAACCAACAGAGATAAGACAACTTCTTCTGTTATTGGCGATGTAAACAATGAGCCAACTATAAGACACCTGTCACTTGCAAAACAAGATTGACCAAGGATCATTCCATTCAAGCAAGTGCAAAGCAGACAAGACCTTGATTGCAGATGGATGCTGTGATGGCAGGAAGACTAATGACAGGGCCATTGCCACAATCATTGCTTTCTAAACCAACACCAGTGCAGAAATGCCATCCCTGATTCCTGACTTTAATTGAGAGCATCATTGCTTGGTGAGGTTCCAGTGCTAAAGCAAGTTGGGACAATGAGAAAAGACTAAACTGGAGAGATGATGGGTTGTGGAAGTTGATTATACACTGGATATATTACAGAGGTCATGGCTACATTACTTCGAAGCACAATAATATTTGGAGTTTGAATGGATGGCTGAAACAGAATCAAGTTCCACACAGTATTATATTTACAAGAACTGCTCCCTGCTCCAGGTCATGGTTTACAGGGAGAAAAGAAGGAGCCCCTCCCCCCCAAAAAAAGCTTTTTTGCTTTCAAAATATTATTGCAGACAAATCCAAGCATTCTCATCTCCCAAGCTACAATCAATTCCTCATATTCTGCACAAGGAGAGGTTATACAGCCACTGAGAAAAGGAAATATGCAAGCCTTTTGTGAAACATGCCCCTGTGACTCCTGTGATATTCCATAGTTAAAATTCAGGATAGAAAGAGGCATGCTCTTAAGCAAACAGCAGATGAAAAAGTTTAAACCCTTGTAAAAATGTATGAATTCCTGGTCTAATTCATATTACCCAGTGCAGAAAGAACATGGTGTTACTTTTTCAATGGCATTACGTGCCATTTGTGGTGAATGTTGTATTAGTAAACTAAGAATGTGTTAGTCTCCAAAACAGTAGGTTGTATTTCTTGGTTTGGAGTTAGGAAAATTGTGATAATGGTAAATTCCATACAAGTCAAGTTGCTAAAACCTTTCATTGTTATATTCTGAGGTCCTAAGGGGAGAGGAGAAAATAACCAAATAACCAACTTATGTCGATCAAAGCATCCCCGTGGTCACATAATAAAAATTCGGCTACTTAGCAACCATCATATATTTACAATTGTTGCAGCACCTTGGGTCATGTGATCTCCATCTGAAACCCTCCCAATCAATTTCAGCCAAGCAAAGTCAGTGGGGGAAGGTGGATTAACATCTGCATGATTTGCTTAACAACCATGGCAAAGAAAAAAAATCACATGTGACTCACTTACAATTGCCTTCCTTAGCAATGGCGGTCCCAACTGTAGTCATAATTTAAGGATCACCTGTTTTCCACACAATGCAAGCACCACAAACATGTTTATCATTCTGACAACTCACTAGATATGCATGCCCTTCTTGCTTTTTATCTTTCACACAGTAGTATATGGATATACTACTATATCCCCCTTCTGGAAACATTTGGGAGTTTTAGTTGAAGCTAACTAAATTTTCTGATTGTGCAATGAACAGGATTTAGGAAGATTTCTATAAATGTTAAGCAAGCAAGACTAACTCTTTGCAATTAGATAAGTCACCTTTGTTAATAAGGTTCTCTTGGACTCTCTTGTCATCTTAGCTCTTCTTAATTCACTCAACAGAATGCAGATTATTACACTAATATGAAATCTCACAGTAGCCTCCTTCATATAACTGTACCCTGGATATGGAAATATTGATGGATGCAATGGAGAGTTGTTGCTACCCATTTTAATTTCATTACCAACACTGGAGAGGGAGAAGCCTTGGATGTGGGTACACCAGCCAGCCTTTTTGGCTCTCAGCAGCCTTCAACGAAGTCATAAAACATAAGCATTTTGTAGGGCTGTTTTATTTATGAGTTTGACACAATGCAGCACATCATGTAAAGAACACGAAAGGACCAATAAAATATTGTCATTTACTGGGTGCTTGGTGCTGAAACAAATGTCAGGAAATTTAAGTAGAATCTTACACTCTGGCCTTAACAAGAGTTATAATCATTCATAAAACAGTAATTATCCAAGCTTGAAAGTGTCTCTTTTGTCAGCTTCCAAAGCTTTAAGGGATAAAACTGGCAAGAGGAAAAAAGGAAAAGGAAAGAAAAAAAGGAGGTGGTTTGATTTTTTCTTTTTTGCAGCAAACTGCATGTTAAAGGTTTTGTCAACTGTCAATATGTTTAATGGTTTTTGCCTTGAAAAGCTGAGAAGTGCAATTTGCTTTCTGCTGTGTTATATTATTGGGATTTTTTTCCTTAGAGAAGAGGAGTTTTTTCCTTCTGCAAGCAGCCTTCAGAGAAATAATTCCTCAAAGACAGCCTACAAAATATTTTAAGTGAAAAGGAAAAGAAAATATAACTTGTAAGAAGAGGTTAAAATTTGGGAGGTTGGTTTCATTAGAACTCACAGGATAATTCAAGCAAGCCTTTGCATAAGGGAAAATGAGCACTTTATTTATGTGGCCAGCCTCATTTCATATTGCCAAGGCTTAAGAAAATTGTGTTGTTCTTATAAAACCAGTACTCTCAATACTCTCAATACTCTCTCATGTTTGAAAGCTAAATAAACAAGGTGGAGAAAGTCTATAGATCCAGGTTTTGGGAATTCGTTTCATCTTCTTTACCAACATGGACTTATGAGTTATCTGCATAGTTTCTGTTTTAAGCCCATGTCACACTGCACCAACGGATGGAAAGAGGATGTAAAACGGAGAAAAACGCTTGCCATCCGTTGATTAATGCGATGCATCCGTTCTGTACTCACTGCGTGCGTGATTCATATGTTCTATCCGTCCAGCATCCGTCCACTGAGATTTCATCATTCGCTCAAAAAATTTTGAGCTGCACAAAACTTTTTGAGCGGATGAACTTTCCGCCGCGTCCGTTCTACATCTGCGACACATACAGGGAACAAACATTCTACATCCGTTACACATCCGTTGTATCCACTCGTCATCCACTGCACATCCGTGCAACTCGCATCCGCTCCAGCGGAAAACGGAAAGAGGGAGGAAGCGAAACGGACGGGGAACATCTGCGCAGCATTAGTAGCACGGACATAGAAAGGATGTAAGTGGATGCAGCTCGCATATAAAGCATTAAAACGGAAAAAACATTCGTATAGGGGACGTATCTCAGATATTTAGGATGTCTGCAGGATGTCTAGAGGATGCAGGAAGGACACCTAGCAGAAAAACGATATTTCCTATAAAAAGGGGGAGGAAATCACCTGGATCTCACTTTCAGTCCAGCAGCCTGCTGTGCAGACCTCTTCAGCCTTGCTCTTGCTCTTCCACAGCATCCAGTCATGCTCCACCATTGATCGCTCGCACACTCCTTTTGGTAGCGCGCCATCATTCTACAACAGTGCGAAGCCCTCTTCAGGCTCTTTCACGTGTTCTATGCAAGGAAAAGGAGGCGTCCAAGAAGTGTGTGGGTTCAAAGATGGATCATGAAAGAGCCGAGTACGGACTGTCTGACAAGCTGATGGTGGAGCTGAGAAATGAAGACCCTCGTGCATTCCAGCACTTCATGAGGATGCTACCAGCCATTTTTGATGAAGTTGTGGGAGTGGCTGAGACCGAGATTGACCAAGGCAAACATCAGCTTCTGGCCCAGTCTGGACCCTGGGCTCAAGGTGACACTGACTCTGCGCCACCTGGCCTCTGGGACCACATACAGGAGCATGCAGTATGGCTGGAGTATGCCACACAACACCAGCAGCATTGTGGTCAGAGAAGTGGTGCAGGCCATCATTGAATAATACCTGGAGGAGCTCCTCCAGTGCCCCTCCACTGAAGAAGGCTGGAAGAAAGTTGCAGAGCAGTGTATCAGAAGTGGAACTTCCCCCACACCGTTGGAGCCAAGATGAGAGCATGTGGACCTGCAAAGCTCCAGCCAACTCAGGGTCCACTTATCCACAACTACAAGGGCTTCTTTCAGCATATTCCTCTTTGCCATGGTCGAGCTGACTACAAGTTCATGTACATCGATGTTTCAGGCAAATGGTCAACTTCAGATGCCCAGTATACAAGCCAGTCACCTCAAGGAGGGGCTGGAACGCAACCTCATAATGCGGCTTCCCAGATCCAGACCCCTTGCCCAACGACAACACAGATGTGCCCTACTTCATCGTGGGGGATGACGTCTTCTCCCTCAGAACCTACCTCATGAAGCCCTACAACTTCCAGATGCCTCACCCGTGAAGAGAGGATCTTCAACTACAGGCTGTCCAGGACAAAATGGGTGGTGGAGAACGCCTTTGCATCCTGGCCAACAGGTTCCAGGTACTTCTCACCCACCATGCAGCATTGCCCAGAGACCGTGAGGAACATTGTGGAAGCTTGCTGCATCCTGCACAATCTCATGTGCAAACCACACCCAGTGTTGCAGAACAGTCTTGTGGACCGTCAACAAGGACAATGGGGACATGGAGCCTGGTGAATGGAGGCAAGGACTAAACCTGATAGATGCTGTGGATGTGCAAGGCCCCAACAGAGCCTCACGTGAAGGGAAGAAGCAGCGCAACCTCCTGGAACACTGGTGCAACTCCCCAGCTGAGCAGTGGAGTGGCAAGACAGATGGTAGATGCTTAATAGGATGCTTCCTTGAGACCTGTCTCATGACACTGATGAGATTGTGCCATGTATGTTGAGTGGCCCTACAATGAAACAGGGCATTTAATAAAGAGTTGTCTTATGTTGAAATGTGTTGATGAATGATTTAAATTGTTATTGATAATTAAAGGGCCATAGGTGTGGCACCTGGGAGGGGGACTATACAGTCCCACTATGCTTGCACTGGAGGGCTTATCTATCCACAAGCTATTCACCATCCCACAGCTTATTACCATGCCACAGGTATCCCTGCCCATCCCACAGCTATCCTTACCCATCCAGAAGCATGCAAAGGCTAAACCATTTCTAACAGTTTCCAACAAAGACTTTATTTGTAAAAGAATTGAACCAATTGTGTGAAGCAAAGATAACCTTTGTTAATAACAAACTGTAGGACTTTATTAAAAAGCAAAATGAACCAAGAAAAGCTGTCCCAAGCAAAGATAAAGTCAACACGGTAACAACCCAGTCTCTGGCACTCTTCTCAGTCACACTGAGGCGTGCCCATGGTCTCAGGGGGAAGGGTCCAGGTGCTGTGGAGGTGCAAGTGGCTGGAGTGCTGGTCTGAGGCCACATTGGGGTGCCTGGCCCCGAGAGGACAACAGGGATGTGTGTGAGAAAAGCTCTCAGAGAGCTGGCTCAGTCCCATGATGTTGAGAGGCCCTTCCTCCAGGACATGCGGATGTCAGCCCCAGACCGATGACAGATGTTCTGAGGCTGGGCTTGGCTGTGGATGGAGGAAGGAGGAGTGTAGTGGGGCTGTCTGGTCTGCAGGTGAGTGAGGTGAGGGCATTGGTGGCATCTGTTGGCGTCGGTGGCATCTGTGGCGTTGGTGACCTGTGGTGTGCGATGTACCTGTGCCTGGACTGGGAAGGGCTGCCTGTGCTGCTGGAACTCATGTTAGCCTTGGTAGGTGAGGGCCTCGTTATCAAGCCTTGGAAGGGCCTTGTGACCATCACCTGGGGTGGAGGAGCAGACCTGGAGTGGGTCAGAGCAGGTTCACCTGGGCCTGAGTGTAGTGCAGAAGACCTGTGATCCTCTCCTTGATCACCCTGGTACTGAGGCTTCGGGCATTTCCATGAGGGTCTGGTTTTCACATAGGTGAGGAAGTGCTTTCTGATTAGAGGATGGTATGTCGAAGTGCTGACCAGCTGAGAGAAATCTACGCTGCTCTTGAATGGTGTCCCTGATCTCCAAGAGGACAGTGTGGCTCTGCCCTCCGGTCTGCCTCTCTGCCTGCTTTCTGTGGAGGTGGAGCTGGGTGTGGGTGTGGGTTGGTCTCTGGTGCAGCAGCCTCTTCTTGCTCCATCTGTGTTAGGGGATCCTCCAATGTGCTCCGCACGGGGAGTGCAGCTGTCGGGGGGGCTCTGTCGTGTGGCGCTCAAAGATACCTGCCTGGACACAGAGCTGACTCTTGCCCAGAAGAGGACTGGCTCCTCTGGTGGCTGGGACTGAGCAGAGAGGGTTGTCAGAGGGCTGCTCTCTCGGTGGTGGACCTCACCCCCAAGAAGCTGCACTTTGCCATGAAATAGGTCTCCCGGTCGCGTGAGCTTGACCGGAGCCTGCCAGACTTCTTGAGTGCAGCTTCCCATACGAGGTATGCATGTGCTTCCACCACTCCAGGAGGACATCCGAAGTGTAGCCCAGGCTCTCCGCCTTCTCTCTCCAAGCCGCCTGCTTCCCGCTTGGTGTCTCGATAGAGCCTGTGTCCTTCCTCCAGAGGTACTCGTTCTCCCTCAGCCCATTCGAGCACCTGCTCCTCATGTTCCGCTGCAATAGAGTACTGTCTCCTCTCCCCCTTTTCCTTGCGAATGCCTCTTCCTCCCTCTGGCAGGGCCTTCTGGCCCTCATCAGCAGGGCTTTGAGGTTCCTAGGGGCTGTCCACCACACCACCACCACCAAGCAGCAGCAGCGTCAGCAACAGAGTTCAGCACCAGCAGAAGCACCAGTAGCACCAGCACACCAGCAGCACCAGCAGCAGCACCAGCAGCAGAAGCCCCAGCAGAAGCAGAGTCAGCACCAGGTGGTGGATGGTGGTCCTGTCCTTCTTGCCAGGGCTGGCAGGAGTAGGCACAGGCTCCTCTTCTTTCCCCATGGTTTTTGGCTGAAGATGTGTCTGGCAGCAGGTCTTTCCTCTGAAATGGTGACCTGCTTGCTTCCCTTTATATCCGCGGGGCTGACGCAATGCATCCTCCCCACATGCGCAGTGAACGCTTTGCATCTGCTAGGCATCCGCTAGGCGTCCGTGATGCATCCGCTCCTTCTGCTGCGCGTCCGCTTCGCTGTTCTCCCCTGGAAGCCCTGCTTGTCCGCTGTGTCCTTTTTTACATACGTTTTGCATCTGTCAGCCGATGTGACCTAGCCTTTAAGAAAGGAATGTATTGTGTCTGTAAACGTTTATCTTTCAACTCTTGCTTCATGTTGCATTGGGTAGTTGATCAGGAGAAGGCAAGAGCAACATTCCAGACCTTGTCACAAAGCTGCTTTTCAAAAGGCAACTGGACATTCTTTTTTTTCTTTGAAATCATTTCCCTTCTCAAACTGAAGAACAGAAGAACTTAAGATATATTTTTGGATGAGAAGCAAAATGTTTCTCATACCTTGGAGGTCTTCAAGTCCAACCCTCTGCTTAGGCAGGAAATTCTATACCATTTCAGGCAAATGGTTATCCAATCTCTTCTTAAAAACTTCTAGTATTGGAAAATTTACAACTTTTGGAGGCAAGTTGTTCCATTGATTAATTGTTCTAACTCTCAGGAAATTTCTCCTTAGCTCTAGATTATTTCTATCCATGATGAGTTTCCACCCATTGCTTCTTGTCCTGCCCTTAGGGGCTTTGGAGAAGAGCTTGACTCCCTCTTCTTTGTGGCAGCCCATGAGATATTGTAATATTGCTGTTATGTCACCACAGTCCTTCTTTTCATCAAACTAGATATAACCAATTCCAGTAACTGTTCTTTATATGTTTTAGCCTCCAGTCACCTAAACATCTTTGTTGCTCTTCTCTGCACTCTTTCTAGAATCTCAACATCTTTTTTACATCATGGCGACCAAAACTGGATGCAGTATTCCAAGTGTTCCAAAGGTGCCTTTTTTTGAAGAGGCAACTGGACTGTCTTTGTTTTTCCTTAAAGACGTCTTGCTTCTCAAGAAACTTCTTCAATTCTTTCGTTCTTCAGTTTGAGAAGCAAAACATTTTCACTGAACTGAAGAAGCTTCTTGGATGAGAAGCAAAACGTCTTCAAGGAAAAACAAAGACAGTCCAGTTGCCTCTTTAAAAAATTCACTTTGGGACATGGTTGTTCCAGAACACGATGACTGAGAATCTCCATAGGCATGCCTTAGTTGAGGATCTACATGGACATTCCAGACCTAGGTCAATTTCTTTTCCAACAGGGATCCACTGGGGGAAAGACTTTCTTGATCTGGCCCACTTAAAATTCAGTCTTTCTCTTGCCATCTTCTTCCACCATACTTAATTAAGTCCCATTCTGCTTAGTTGCCAGAGAATTATCTAAGTCAGCCTTGCAACCCAGACTAGACTAAGAAATGTAGGTGAGGATAGGATGTAGGATAGGATGAGGATGTAGCATTTTGATAGGAATGGCTGTAGAAACTAGTAAATATGAACATGCTTCCTCTTCTCTTTTTCTTTACCTTACATGTGGATTAGGAAAGTAGGCAAGGACGCAGGTCCCATTTATCTGACTGCTTCCTTCATAGCAATTCTTCTTCCTGCATTTCAAACCTTTTGCCCTCTATAGTCTATGATCAGAAACCCAAAAGATACAAGCCCTTATAGATCTAACTAACTTCTAAAATTAATATTGAGGTCTTATAACACTTCCTATTCTCAAAGGTTACCTGCATTAAATCACATCATTCATAAATAGGTAAGGCTACCATGCTGTGGACATCCTATTTGGATGCTAATTATTGACTTCTTTTCCTACATGGTTATGCCTTAAAGTTCTAATCCAGACTGTGGCTCTGTCAAGCTTCCTGTTGGCATCACTGATCACTGCAGGCAACATCTGCAAAAATAAATAAATAAATCTGAAGATTATGCAAAATTGCACATCTTTCTTCAAAATCCCTGAAATTGAATTGGGACACTTGTTTTGTTGAAAGAAAGACAGAAGTTCCGAACTGCTGATGCCCAGACTTTTCTGACTTCCAACTAGCACTGCTTGCTTCAGCAAGCACTGCTGAAGCAATGTTACAAATATCTAGGCAGTTTGGTAAAACTAGAAATAGTACAGATTTGTACATTGGGATTTTTTTTTGGTTCATTGTGCTGTTTAAGCTTACAGCTACAATTTTTAGAGCCTTGCTTACAATCTAATAACATAAAGTACAATTGAAATTGATTTTTGCGTTTAAAAATAATCTGCAAAGCAATTGAACAAGTAGAAATGCACTGAGTAAAGCTATATAGGATTTCTTCTATAATGAAATATTTTAGCGTTGTACAAGGCAGCTTCATAGGTGCTAATTTTTCTCACAATCAATCAGGATAAAAATAATGGCCTTGAAGAAAAAGAGAAATAACTTGGAAATATTTATGAAGGATATTACAGACATGAAAAGAAAAATGGGAAAATCAGCATTCAGGAAGGTTTATTCAAAAGATTGCCCTGCCTGTACATTTTGGGGGCTTCCAAAGTAGCCAAATATATATTTATTTGGTCTATATAATGTCCATCTCAAATACATAACTATGGGCACTTTACATCATTACAAATAAATAAAATATATACAAAAAAAAATTACACAAAGTTGCAGAATCCTAAAAAAATCCCTCAACATAGCTAAGAAGCAGGTTCCATCCTAGCTTAAGGCTACACAAGGCTTAGCTGATTCTGTGGGCCTCACTCTCATCCAAGGCCAACAGAACAGGCCTCTCAATCCTTATGGGAGTTTAACAAGATACAGGTCAACTTAATCTCAGAAGGGATGAAATTCCTGAGGGTGAAATATAGTGATGTGATATATGGTATAATGTAGGAGAAATATATGATATGATATACTTCAGTTGTTGAGACTGCTATACTTAGAAAGTTACTTTTACATTATTAAGCTACTGAATAAGTCACTTAGTGAATGAATAACCCTTGACTTTTAACCGATCAGTTAACAACTCTTTGAAATTTCAACCTACCTGAAAAAAATGGTATCACAGGCCAGATGCAACGATCCAATGATTCTCCCTCTGGTCACATGATCATATTTCAGTTGCTTATCAACACAGTCACATTTATGGCCATCTACAGTATCCTGAGGTCACATGACCATGTTTTGAAAGTTTTGCTGAACAATGGATTGCCTAATGATCAGCACATTCATTTTACAACTGTTGTGTTTGCTTAACCAGTCCTACAAAAAAAAATGTAAAATTGAGCCAGTTGTTTGGATACATTATGGTTTTAAATCAAAGATGAATTTTTACTGAGTTACAAAATAAAATAAACGTTACTGACAGGTATTCCACTATTTCTCAAAAACTAATTGAAAAATATAGCAATAGCAGTATCACTTAGACTTATATACTGCTTCACAGTGTTTTACAGTCCTCTCTCTTAGCGGTTTACAGAGTCAGCCTATTGCTCCCAACAATTTAGATCCTCATTTTACTGACCTCAGAAGATGGAAGGCTGAGTCAACTTTGAGCTGGTGAGATTCAATCTGGCAAATTGCAGTCAGCCGGCAGTCAGAAGAAGTAGCTTGCAGTACAGTACTCTAACCATTGCGCCACCAAGGCTCATAAAGAAATGAACATTGTCCTACTCAAAGTTTTGAATATTTTGGCTTTTGATAAATGAATATGTATTAACACGATGTAATACTGGTGATCAAATACAGATAGTTATAGATTTAGGACCACAACTGAGCCCAAAATTTCTTTTGTTAAGTGAATCGGGCTTCTCCTACAAAAGGTGATCATATGACCTGGGAAATTGCAACCATTATAAATATGAGTCAGTTGCCAAGTGTCTGAATTTTGATCACATTACCATGGGGGTGCTGCAATGGTTGAAAATTTGGGAAACAGTCATAAGTCATTTTTTCCAGTGGTATTGTAACTGGAAGATCACTAGACAAGCTGTTGTAAGTTGAGGGCTACCTGTAATCATGTAAAGTGCTATAGGAGAGACTTTTATTATTTGGAAGTGTGTGTGAGAGCACAGAGGTGCCCATGTGTATGCACTTGTGTGTACATGGGTACTGATGCATAAATATCTACAATGATGCTATGATAGACTATAACATTATGACCAATGCAAAAATAATGTGAAATAACATGTCACTGCCCATGGTGACATAACTTTCTCCTCCTTGGTCTCTGCAGACATGTGTGTGGTATATGTGTCTTTGTGTGTGCTTCTGTGTGTATCTGTACAGTTTTTCCTTAGGTCAGACAAATTGATTCTACAGTTGCCTTCGATAAGTAATTCCCACTAAGCAAGGACTTCAGCTTATCCTTATTGTCAAGACTACAAAATAAAAGGCAAATCAACTCAAAATTATTTTTTTCTCCTTTCATTGCAAACGCTATCTCAGCAGTATATTATTTTGTTCTCGGTTGCTAATGGTTACAGATGAGCACTACATCAAAGCTTGTCTAGGATAAATTAGTCTTAAGATGATAGGTCACATCTAGGTTGCGGGGGGGGGCATCTTTTGTGAACAAAAGATACTGATTTTTCATTCTTCTCAAGTCTGCAGGTGATGGATGTCTTTTCATTTCAAACACTGGCCAGACTCAGGGCTAAGCACACAGATTTCCAAGGGTTCAAGAGGTCACTGCCAACCTCAAGGTGTCCTTCACAGGTCCTAGCGAATTATATATATATATATATATATATGCAACAGCAATACAGAAGCCTGATGATGTGGGCAAATACTCGATACAAAGCTGAAATCTATATATATATATATATATGGTATTTATATATATATATATATACTATATATATATATTATATATATATATATAATATATAATATAAACACAACACACACACACACATATATATCATACACACACACCACACACACACATATTCCTTAATAAAGGGTACACATATTTTATCATATTTGAAAGCTTCTTGCTATACAAGACTCAATTGTCCATATAGTATGAGAACATATCTTTTCTGGCATAGTTTCCGTAAATCCATCAGGTGATAAACTAATTCTGCCAGTTGAATTTTCCAGTATCCAAAAACTCATTGCACTACTGCCGGCATTGCACTACTAATTTAGTTTTAATCTATTCCAATACATGTTTGGAAGATGTGAGGGTGTACTTCGATTGAAACAGGCTAAAATGAATCCCTTTATTTGGGAAGAAATTAAATGATAGAAGATATCCCTATCTCTCATTCTATACCGGGGTGTCCAACCTTAACAACTTTAACTGGGGAATTCTGGGAACTTCACAAGCCCTAACATCAGTGGTGGAAATCCACAAGTCCTAACATCAGTGGTGGGATTCAATTTTTTTTTACTACCAGTTGTGTGGGTGTGGCTCGGTGGGCCTGGCAAGGGAAGGATACTGTAAAATCTCCAATCATAGGTGGTATTTGCTAGTTCTCCGAACTACTCAAATTTTCCGCTACTGGTTCTCCAGAACCTGTCAGAACCTGCTGAATACCACCTCTGCCTAATATTACCAAGGATGGGCACCCTTGATCTAGACAAATTGGAGGGGAGATATGTTATCTGGACATTATCCTGGTGTGTGTCTCCTGCTGGAAGAGCAGCTAGAAATTGGGATCATAATGACACTCCTTGATGTTTGGTTCTGGATGCCCAAGGACAGGATTGTTCTGCACTTTTGATGTCTTATCCCACGATATGATGTACCCTGGGAAATCAATTTTATTTACTTTATATAAAGGAAGAAGAATGTCTTATGGATCTTTCTTTTTTTTCTGTTGCTATTGTAGACTAGTCCACCTAAAGATAATGCTCATTTCTCATTGACAATAGTTGGACTGAAGCTGCAGTTTCTCTATTATGCCACTAGTTCTGTGATGGCAAATCTATGGCATGAGTGCCAGAGGTGGCATGCAGAGTCCTCTCTCTGGGCACACGAACCCTTGCCCCATCTGTGCATGTGTGTGTGCACCTCCCACCGGCTAGCTGGTCTTTGGGTCTCTGCCACACATGTGTGGGGGCACATATGGGGGTTGCATGTGCATGCATGGGAGCAGGACACATGTGCAGGGGGGCAGAGCACACATGCATGGATCATGTGCGCATGTGCAAGAAGGAAGGAGAGTTCACACATGCATGCGTGGGGGGGTTGCATTAACAGGGTGCACATGTGTGTTGCATTTTGGAGGTGCATGCGCTCTGGACACTTGGTGCCAAAAAGGTTAACCATCACTGCCCTAGTTCATGACATTTTTTAATAAAATAAAAAAAATTCATTTGTTTATTTTTATTATTTTTCTACCTGTCTCATGGCTTCTGCATATTCCTTGGACAGCAAAGATGATCAACAAGCAAGTACCAGAGCACATAATATCAGATGTGTCACAGGAAGAAAAAAAAATCCCACCTAGTTTGGCCATGTCACATGGAGAAATTCATTGGAGAAAGCAATTTTGTCTGGAAAAGTTAGCAGTAAAAAGAAATTAGGCAGTCAAACAACACAATATTTAAAACCATCAAGGTTGAGACTAACCATAGCATAGAACAACACAATGAACAAATGCAGGATTGGAAGATGTTGATAGATCTGGCTCTAGAATTACCAAGAATCAGACATAGCTGAATGGGTATCATCATCATCAAAGTGATGAACATATACAGCACACCTATTTTCCCCTCCACAACAAACAGGGGTGGAATTCTACCTGTTCAGACCAGTTCTATAGAACCAGTTGTTATGATTCTGCCCAGTTCAGAGAACCAGCAAATTGTGCCCCACCCCACCCAGTCAGTCCTTATCGCATATGCTCAACATTGCTGACTGCGTCCCCCCGCCCAGTCACTCCTTAAGCTATTTCTTTTTTTCCCCTCCCAACAATCAGCTGTTCCAATGATCAGCTATGCTGGGATCCCCCTCGCTGTCTTACTGCTTTATCCAGGAGGCTTCTCTGAGGTCCAGAAAGGCAAAAAGGGGCATGCGGGGTGGGGAGGCGTGCTGCCCACCCGCACTCTATTTTTTACTTTCCTGGGTCCTAGAGAAGCTTCCTGGAAGAAAAAAATGCCTGAGTCCCAGAAGATGGCAAAATGGAGCGTAGTGGGGTGCTGCATGCCACTCCAATGCTTTTTCCTTCCTGGGACCCAGAGAAACCTTATAGGAGCAAAAACGCCCCCCCAGGAGGCTTGCCTGAGGTCCAGGAGGCAAAAAAAACAAACAAACCAGGGGGGGTGCTGGAAAAGAAGAAGCAATGCCCACCCAGTCACATGGCCATACCCACCTACCCACACCCACAGAACTGTTTGTTAAAAAAATTGAATCCTATTCCTGACAACAAACCAATGAGGTGAGTTGGAGCAAGAGAGAGTGATTGGCTAAAGTCACCCAGTTGGCTGTCTTGCCTAAGGCAGGACTAGAATTTACCAGCTTCTGGTGATTGGTCTAAAGGCACCCAACCAGCTTTCAGGCCTAAGATAGGACTTGAACTCACATTCTCCTGGTTTCTGTTTCCTGCCTTAACCACTAGACCAGACAGCCCATCATGTATTACTTTGTGGAAGAAAATGTAATATTTTCAATACAGGACTAATGTTCTTCTAAAGCCCATGTCACACCACCCAACGGGCAAAAAGGACACAGCGGAAGAGCAAAATGTTCCATCCGTTGTTATCCGCTCTCAAAAGGGGCAAAAATTTGCATA
>BHFT01059523.1:0-17280 GCA_004320025.1 Laticauda laticaudata
TTTGGCATTTTGGGAAGTCTCTGCCGTTATTGTTGTTGTTGTTGTCGTCATTATTATCATTATCCTTGGGATGGTGACATTCCTGGAAGCAGTGTGTCAAAATTTTAACGTGACCCATTGTGTATACAGAAAAAGGACAATGATGGTTTATCTTGTCTTGTCTAGATGTCACATGGAATGGCGTAAAGATCACAGCCCACCTTATCTGGCTGGTTTGCTCATCGATGGCATCCACGGCACTTTCCACGGAGCTGAGCAAAGACTGAATCTGATTGGCCGTCTCTTTCAGCAAGAAACGGGTCACGAACTGGTCCACATTTGTCCCTCGTTCGTAGACCTGGGAAAGAGGAAGACAAGGGAACTCTCTGAGAATGTACCTTGAAGACAAAGACAGTGCCACCTGCCCCCAGGTAATCCTCGGCTTACAGCCATCCGCTTAGCAATAGCTCGAAGTTAAAACAGGATTATCACTTCTGGAGTTTGTGCTTGTGAAGAAAACAAAAAATGAAACTTGGATCATGGTTTTGTTGATTAGAAAGATCGATATGTTATAGAAATAGAATACCTACTAATATACGGTTTGTGCTATTAAGATTTGGAATAGAGGTAGAAATTAGAAAGAAGGAAAATATTACTATGCATATTCCAATATAATATTTTAAAATCAGTACGTAGAGAAAGGATCAGAAAGTTGAAAGATGATTGTATATGAACCGATGTTATTTAAAAACGATGTGAGTATAATGTAATTAAGAGTACCAAAATGGTCAACATTATCCACTCCAATTGGTATCAAAATTAACGAACCCAGATGCCACCAACTATTCATGTATTTAATACTTAATATATATATTTTTAAAACAAATATTTTACAAAATATCTATTATCTTAAAGTGAAATACCACTCAACGGCATCTTCACAAAATTCTCCAAGAATCATGAAACCCTACAAAACTTAAATTTGGCACATATGTTGTCTCTTGACTTCTGCGGCTCACTAAGTAAGATTTTTTGAAATGACCATCAAGCATAGCTATTTCGTTATCATTATTATTTATTTAATAGGCTCTTTGATGCTAAAGAGTTCTTCTCCCCCTCCCACCTGGAAAAGAAATCTCTCTCCAAATCAAAACACAGCAGAGAGTTCAGTTTCAGTTTTAGTTCGCCAACACCAAGCAGCTTTAGTACAAACAGTTTGAGCTAAGGCATGCCCCAGGGCTCCTTGCTGTCTCCTTCTTGCTCACACAGCAAATACTGTTTTCCAGTTTCCTTGTTTTCAGTTTCCAAACAGCCCTCAATTTCTCTCACACACTGACAGGATGCTAGCCAGATGAATACTTTGATGGATGCCGGTCAGGCAGATGCACATTTCCCCTTTTATTTTCCATCCCCCAAAACTAAGCTGATAACATAGTTTTGTAACGAAGCAACGGGTATCGATATCAACACACACACACACACACACACACACACACACACAGAGAGAGAGAGCAATGGCTAATTATATATTAATGTGTAAAAGCCAAAAGTTGAGGTTCGAGTGCATCTATCTTGTACTGTGCTAGGAAGAGTTGGAAGTCAATGCCCCCTTTTCTTCCTTTTTTTCTTCTTCCTTTCTCAAACCCCCTTTTGCCAGTTTTCTTCAATTAATTTCCTTTTTTCTTCTCTTATTTGTATTTGATATCATAAAAATAAAAATGATAAGAGAGAGAAAACAGGACTGAAAAAAAGTGACTCGTACTCACAACTCTTATGTCACGGGACCAAAATTTGAGCACTTGGAAACTAGAATGTATTTACGACAGTTGTATCAAACTGGGATCACATGATCACCATTTATGATTTGAATGTGGCTGGGGGAATTCTGGGAGTTGAAGTCCACATGTCTTAAAGTGGTTGAGAACCACTGTTCTAGATTATGCTGGAACTACACTAGAAGCAACCTGGAATGAAGGAGAAACTTCCTAACAGGGAGGACAATTAACTAGTGAAATAGCTGGCGCCAGAAATTGTGGGTGCTTCATCACTGGAAGTTTTAAAGAAGCAACTGGACAGTCATTTGTCTGAAATGGTAGAGAAGGTCTTCTGACTGAGCAAGGGGCTGGACTGGAAGACCTCCAAGGTCCCTTCCAACTCTTTTCTATTATGAATGAGCTTTGTTCCACTCCACAAAAGATCCAGATGGAAAGCAGAAATGCTTTGCAATAAACATGGTTTTCCCACTTTACCCTTCGGAAGAACAACGGACACTCATCCTAACAGCCACCGACAATCTGAAATAAAGGGTTGGTTTGAAAGCAAGGAAGCTTGCCATAATCTCTCCTCATAATGAATTATCTCGTGCAAGCAGAAGGAAACGCAAACCCTCTGAGAAATATAGCTGGCCCAGATGATGAAATATATATCCTGTTTATCCCTTCCACGTTCCCCCCCTCCTTCCCCCATGGCCCACAATTTCACATTTGCATTACAGTGGAAGATGCAGCATTTCCCTTCTGTACAGTCTTGCAGGATTAGCTGTTATCAGCTGATTACCAAATTCCAGCTCTCTGAAGCTGAGTTTCATCAAAAGAAGAATGGAATGGAATAATGAATGAAGAATAGAATAGAATAATAAATGAAGAATAGAATGGAATGGAATGGAATGGAATAGAATAGAATAATGAATGAAGAAAAGAATAGAACAGAATAATGAATGAAGAAAAGAAAAGAATAGAATAGAATAGAATAATGAATGAAGAATAGAATGGAATGGAATGGAATAGAATAGAATAATGAATGAAGAATAGAATAGATTAATGAATGAAGAATAGAATGGAATGGAATAGAATAGAATAGAATAGAATAGAATAATGAACGAAGAATAGAATGGAATGGAATGCAATAGAACAGAACAGAACAGGAAAGAATAGAATAGAATAGGAAATAATAGAATAGGAAATAATAGAATAGAATAGAATGGAATGGCATAGAAAAGAAAAGAAAAGAACAGAAAATAGAATAATAAGGACGGAATAGGATAGGATTAACAGAATAGAACAGCTTTATTGGCCAAGCATGATTGGACACACAAGGAATTTTTCTCTGATGCTCTCAGCTCTCAGTTTACATGGATCTCCAAGCAAGGATTAAACACCAGCTTCTTATGGTTTTCTTCCCATAAAGGAGGAGTAAATTTTCTTCCTTCCCCCTCAATAATGCCACTTCCAAAGCTACCTCCAAATGTGGCCACCTTTAAGATGTTGATAGGTGCTCTGTTCTCTAAGACATCTGGTTTATCACCCAGTTGGGAAACTTATAGAATTATATGGGGCTGGAAGGACCTTGGAGGTCTTGTAGTCCATACCTCTGTTCAGGGCAGGATACTTTATACTATCCTGGACCAATAGTTGTCCAGTCTATTCTTGAGAACCTCTAGTAATGGAGCACCCACAGCTCCAAGAGGCAAGTTCTTCCACTGATTAATTGTTCTCATTGTCAGGAAATTTCTCTTTCGTTTTAGGCTGGATCCTTCTTTAACAAGCTTCCATCCGCTACTTCTTGTCCTGCTCTTTGTGCTTTGGAGAATAAACCAACCCCCTCTTCTCTAGGACAGCCCCCCAAGTAATATTGGAAGGGACTACTATTAAACCACACTTAGTTCTTCTCTTCATTCAGCTAGACATGCCCAGTTCCTGCAACCCTTCTTCACAAGTTTCAGCCTCCGTTCTCTAACCATGTTTGTTGCTCTTCTCTGCACTCTTTCCAGAGTCTCAACATCTTTCTTTGTATCATGGTGACCAGAACAGGATGCAGTATTCCAAATGTGGTCTCGCCAAGGTACCAATACCTCTCATTGTCAGAAACTATCTTTAAGTAACTCTGTGTGTCATTCTTGGCTCTCTCTCTCTGTCTCTGTCTCTGTCTCTGTCTGTCTCTCTCTCTCTCTCTCTCTCTCTCTCTCTCAAACCAACTCTATATCCTCCCATATATATATTGTTTACAACTATAAATACAAAACACAGTGCAGCCCTTTTGGCATTACTTTGCCATATATACCAAAGATGTAGTTAAGCCCATTAAAATAGAAATTAACATTTTGATTATTGGTACAATATTTATATTTTGCTTCCAATCCTTCCAGCTGATTTTGTTCCAACCTTCCCTTCTTTTCTGCAGCCACATATAAAACGTATTCCAAGTTTCGTAATATTCTGAATCCTCCTTATTTTTCATTTCTAAAGTTAGTCTGTCAGCTTCTGCACATGCCATTATTTTCATTATCTTTACGTCAAAACTGAAGAAGCTTCTTGGATGAGAAGTGAAACCTCTTCAAGGAAAAACAAAGAATGCCTAGCTGCCTCTTGAAAAAGCACCTTTGGAACTCCCCCATCTTCACATTGTCAAGGTTGAGAAATCCTGCTCTAAGGTTTGACTTTTTCATCCTTAAAGAGAGTCAAAAAGTTCTATAAACAAAATACCATTCCACTCAATCATTAAAATATCCTTACATGAAGAGTCTGTTCCAATGGTCCTTGACTTATGACCACAATTGAGCCCAAAATTTCTGTTGTAAAGGGAGACATTTGTTAAGTGAGTTTTACCCCATGTTGCGAGCTTCCTTGCCACAGTTGTTTGGTGAATCACTGCAATTGTAAAGTTAGTAACAAGGTTGTTAGGTGAATCTGGTGTCCCTGTTGACTTTGCTTGTCAGAAAGTCAGAAAAAGGAGACTATACGACCCCAGGAATAGAATAGAATAGAATGGAATGGAATGGAATGGAGGAAGGGGAATAGAATAGAATAGAATAGGAACATGAGAAGAGAAGAGAAGAGAAGAGAAGAGAAGAGAAGAGAAGAGAAGAGAAGAGAAGAGAAGAGAAGAGAAGAGGAATAAGAAAGAATGGGATAGGGTAGGGGAGTGGAGGATAGGGTAGAAGAGAAAAGAAGAGAAGAGAAGAGAATTTGTTATTGGCCAAGTGTGATTGGACGCACAAGGGATTTGTCTTGGTGCAAGTGCTCTCAGTGTACATAAAAGAAAAGATACATTTGTCAAGAGTCAAGAATCATCACTTAACAATAGTCATGGGGTACAATAAGCAATTGAATCATATTAGGAAACAGTCAATATAAATTGTTGGGATACAAGCGACAAAGTTACAGTCATACAGTCAGGAGTGGGAGAAGAGTAATAGTAATAGTAGTGCGGAGTTGGACAGTGTTGAGGGAATTATTTGTTTAGCAGAGTGATGGCGTTCGGTAAACAACTGTCCTTGTGTCTAGTTGTTCTGGTGTGCAGGGCTCTATAGTGTCGTTTTGAGGGTAGGAATTGAAACAGTTAATGTCCAGGATGTGGGGGGTCTGTAGATATTTTCACAGCCCTTTTTTTGACTTGTGCAGTATACAGGTCCTCGATGGAAGGTCTGTTGGTAGTAATTGTTTTTTCTGCAGTCCTAATTACTCTCTGGAGTCTGGTTCAGACAGTTATAGAGGTGCAGATGACAGACACTGCAATAGTCAGTTGCAAAGCATCTGAATTTTGATCACGTGACCATGGGGATGCTGAAACGGTTATAAGTGTGAAAAAACTGTCATAAGTCACCTTTTTTCAGTGCCAGTTTCAACTTCAAACAGTCACTAAACTAACATTTGTTAAGTCGAGGTCTACTTGTACTTTATCTCACTACTTCTCAACTGGTGGCACCGACACCCTAGGTGGTACCAAGTTTCAGTTGCAGAAACGTAAATTCTTCAGAATTTAGATTTGTTAATGAGAAGTTACATTCACTGTGAGAATACCTATTATGTTCTTGCAGAAAAAAGGAGTCTTTTTTTGCAACAGAATGTAATAACCTGGTCTTTGCGTAGAGCAATTAGAGCAACTTAACATGCGAAAGTCTTGGAAGAAAATGAGTTAGAAAAGGAATCATAATTTGAACAACATGTCCCCATGCATTTTTCTCTTGTTAAATATAACACAAGGAAAGGTTACTGTCACTGCATCCTTTTATAAAAATGAGGAGCCAGGGAAGAAAAAGTGATTATTTTTCTTTGAAGTCCAAGAGGAAGACACACACACACACACACACACACACAGAGTGGAGGTTGGAGAGAAGGAGCAAAGATGGAAAAAAAGGCTCCTGTTTTTATCAAGAACTATTTTTAATATCTAAGCAAAGAGATAATAAAAGTACATTGGCATCAGTCATTATAATTTATTTGAACACATGCAAAAGCAATTTGAATAATCAAACTTCCACACACGTAAATTGCTCTGGGTTTATGAACAGAAGATTAACGAAGGTCTGTTCCTATGGTAACCAATGAAGGCAGAAACATTTCAGCTCAACCAAGGGCAAGTTTCCACCTTTCTATTTAAAACCAAATTGAGAAAGAAAGAAAGAAAGAAAAAAAGAAAGAAAGAAAGAAGAAACAAAGAAAGAAAGAAACAAAGAAAAAAAAAGAAAGAAAAAAAGAAAGAAAAGAAAGAGTGAGTTAGTTAAAGAAATTAACTATGCTTCCTACTCCTTTATTTCTTTCAATAAGATAAAATTAGAGCTTATTCTTTTGCTATAAACATTGTACTTTTATTGAGATAACATTACCTCTGGCTTTTGTTTAAAAAACCACAGCCAACAGTTTCCAAATTATAAGAAGCAATACTTTCACTTAATTTAGCTTCATTCTAGTTCTGGCACCACATTTTAAGAAGTAAGAACAACTGAAAAAATGTAAAGAGGGGAAATCTGAACGACTAGACGAGAGAAGACAAAATTGAACATGGAAAACTTAATCTTGAGAAATGCTCATTGGGAAAGACATGAGCTTTCGTATACTGAAGGGCTATGAGTTGTAACTGAGAAGTAGTTTGACCATCCTCCACCACCTAGAGCACAGGAACAGGATAATGGTTCAAGTTTCAGGAAGCAGAGGTCTGGTTAAAAGTCAGGAGATTTTCCTAACAGTAAGAGCTGTTAGGAAGCAAAAGCAAAGCCTGAAGTAGATGATCAGCTTCTGTTTTGCGGAGAAGCAAAGGCTGCATAGACAGATGTTAGGATGCTCAAGAGGTATTTCAGTGCAGTGATTAAAGTGCTGGTCTAGAAACTATGAGACTGAGTTCTAATCCCACTTTAGGCATGAAAGCTGGCTGGATGACTTTGGGCCAATCACCAGGAGATGGTGAGTTGTAGTCCTGCCAGGTATGAAAGCCAGTTGGGTGATCTTGGGTCAATCACCAGGAAATGGAGAATCCAAGTCCCATTTTAGCCATGAAAGCTGGCTGGCTGACTTAGGGCCAATCACCAGGAGAAGGTGAGTTCTAATCCCATTTTAGGCATGGAAGCAATTCAGTGAATTTGGGCCGATTACCAGGAGATGGTGAGTTGTAGTCCTGTCAGGTATGAAAGATAGTTGGGTGACCAGGAGATGGAGAATTCTAATCATGCCTTAAACATGAAAGCTGGTTGGGTGACTATGAATCAATCACCAGGAGATAGTGAATATTAGTCTGCCTTAGGCATAAAAGTTGGGTTGGGTGCAGAGGTGGTTTTCAGCAGGTTCTGACCAGTTCTGGAGAACCAGTAGCAGAAATTTTGAGTAGTTTGGAGAACCAGCAAATCCCACCTCTGACTGGCCCTGCCAACCCCATCTCTTCTCTGCCTCCCATCGAGTCCCAGCTGATTGGCTGGGTCTCCTTTGGTTGCTCTGCACAGGAGAATGGAGCTGGAAAGCAGGTTAGTGAGGTGGGGAGGGAAGGGGGATTTTGCAGTATCCTTCTCCTGTTATGCCCACCAAGCCACACCCACATAACTGGTAGTAAATTTTTTTGAATCCCACCACTGGTTGGGTGCCTTAAGGCTAGTCCCTCTTTTTCAACCCAACCCACCTCCCAGTGTTGTTGTTGTGGACAAAATAGGAGGAAGAATGAGCATTAGGTATATTTGTGGCCTTCAGTTACTTATAAAGACAGGACAAAAATCTAACAAACAAATAAGCTGGATTCCAGATTCCAGCACTGAGTTGAAGATTGCACTGATGGCCTGAAGGGTCTTTTCCAACTCCAGGATTCCATAAATGCTAAATAAAGTGTTGGGGAAAAAATATTCTAATTAGGATTGATAGGAACTGGGAAAGGATTACAAATAATCTCCTAAATCTAATAACTGGGGCTTATGATGGGCAAGGACCATAATAAAGATTTTGATTTGAGGAACTGGTGTTTTATCAGAACTGTTATAATTCAAAGAGTGGATTCAGACATGACATTAAATCATAACAAAGTAGATTTGGTTATCATTAATGATTGAGTATATTGTGCAAACCTACAATTTGTAGTTTATAGATCCATGTTTCTCAACATTTTAAGATGTGTGGAATTGAAGTTGGGAGTTGAAGTCCACACATCTTAAACTGGCTAAAGTTAAGATACACTATTATAGACTATATAGTTTATGCCTATGTGAGCATTTTGGCCATTGTAGATTATTCAATTGATAAGAGAGGTTTTTGTTTGTTTAAAAACACACTTAAGATGTGTAAATTTATCCAGGGAATTATCCTTCTACTTGCCAGCTAATTCGAGTCATAAACTGAACAGCAGCAGTTAAATAAATCAGACACATGGGCAGTAATTTAATTCAAAGATCATTTCCTCATACAGCATTTGAAATCTTAAGCTGTATGAAACAATGAGTGTTTCGAATCATTTCTTTCCCTCCTACTGTTAAGCAGCCAGATTATGAGCTCTCAATTATTTGCACCTTCTGAGTATTTAGCAACGAATTCTTACATTGAGTTGAAAATGTTGTCAGGCAGGAAGGCTGTTGAATGATACTTGCTACTAGAGTAGAGGTGACAAATATTGGCTCTCCATACATACCTTATTACATCCTTGACTTGAGCCATTTGTTTAGTGACCATTCAAAGTTACAACGGCACTAAAAAAAAGAGGGAATTTATTACTGTTTTTCCACCCTTAGAACTGTTGCTATGTCCCCAGGATAATGTGATCAAAATTCAAACACTTGGTGACTGGCATGTATTTATGATGGTTGCAAAGTGTCATGCCCCTTGTCGGAGTCTGAATCCGAGGAAGAAGACCAACAGCTGACAGGGAGTGGGGGTGTGGCTCCATTGGCTGTGGAGGAAACTGGGGAAGGGCAAAGTCTGGCTGGGCAGAGCAGGGGAGAGGTAGAGCAAAGGAGAGGGAGTTTGGAGGACCCAGGCCCACCCTCTCTTCATCCTCGGGAGGAACAGAGAAGAGAGCAACGTGCGTTGCATGGCTTACAGGGGAGGAAAGGGCCCTGATTCCCTTCATTAGCCACACCTGGGTATGAGAGTTTACATGCTGAGTGCAGCAGCTGCTGGGAGTAAACATGGGTTTATCTTGGGTTGACTTTGCTTATCTGTGTTCCTGGTGTCTTCCCAACTGTGTTGAGTTTTGCCATCTGGAATTCTTGCTCCTGCCCTGTCGGACCAATTACTTCAGTTTGCCTTGATTGGACTTATAGTTATGGTTTTTGTTGACCACATTTTGGAATTGATTCTCTGCAGTCAAAGGCTGTTCCTGGGAGAGTTTTTCTCCAGCCAGAAGGTAACCTGGACATTGGGGGCAAAATTGGAGCTAATAAAAGGACTCCTACTGATTATCTGACTGTATTGCCTTTGTGCCATGCCCCGGGTCATCACACAAAGTCCCAGGTCACGTGGTCACCTTTTGCAACCTTCTGACAAGTAAAGACTAAGGGGAAGCCAAATTCATTTTACAACCTTGTTATTAACTTATCAACTGCAGTAATTCACTTAACAATGGTGGTTAAAAGGGTCATAAGATGGGGCAAAACTCACTTAACAACCATCTCACTTAGCAACAGAAATTTTGGGCTCAACTATGATCATCAGTTGAGGATTACCTGTAACTAAAGCAGGGGTCTGCAACCTTTAACACTCAAAGAGCCATTTGGACCTGTTTCCCACAGAAAAAGAAAGAAATACACCAGGAGACACAAGCCTGGGTGGGTGTAGCCAACTCAAAGTCCCTCCCTCCCACCAACAAGGGCTGGAAGAAACTCCAGCAACTGTGAGGTGCCGGTCCCGGCTGCTTCTCCATCCCTGGTCGTTGCCCTTAACCTTCTCAGACCAAGGAGGGGAGAGGAGGGCGAGGGGCAGAGCCAGCCAGTGATGGGACAGGGTGCTGCAGCAGAGGGCCCAAAGAGCCACATGAGGCTCTAGAGCTACGGGTTGCTGACACTTCAATGTAGTCAATGACTACTTCAGCTTCAACTGCAACAATACAAGCACACACAACAGGTACAAACTCAATATAAACTGCTCCAAACTTGATTGCAGGAAATACAATTTTAGCAACAGAGTGGTCAATGCCTGTAATGCACTATCTGACTCTGTTATTATATCCTCTAACCCCCCAAACTTTAACCTCAAACTATCCACAATTGACCTCACCCCATTCCTAAGAGGTCTGTAAGGGCCGTGCATAAGTGCACTGTCCCTGTCCTATTGTCCCCATTTATTCATTTCCTGTATTCTTACCCATGTTTATACTTACTCCTATTATTTTGTAAGCAATTGACAAATCAAATCAAATCAATTAAATAAATAAATAAACCTAACTAGAATAATCCTCCTTTAGTGACCATTTGAAGTTACAATTGACCTATTTTGGGGGCTATTTATAACCTGGTTCCAATGGTTTTGGGGTGAGAAGCCCTGCAGTCACATTTTTATGATTTTTAAAAAATAAAAATAAGCACTTACTGTACATTTTTTTAGGGAGGGGCAAAACTCAACTTTACAGAACAATGGATTTATTTAATAGCTGTTAAATAACTAAGGAGAAATTTCCCGACAGTGAGAACAATTAATCAGTGTGATGATGGCTTGCATCCAGAAGTTGTGGATGCTCCATTACTGGAGGTTTTCAAGAAGAGGGTTTTTTTTCCCAAGGATGACTGGACAGCCATTTGTCCAAAATGGTAGAGGGTCTCAATGTTTGATCACAGAGTTGGACTAGAAGACCTCCGAGGTCCCCTCCAAGCCCTATGATTGAGTGATTCGGAACAAGTGTTTTGACATCATGATGGGAGTTCTGCTTTTTCATAAAATACTTCCATTGCAAAAAATAAAAAATAAAAAAATCTGCATTTGATCACATAAAGCAGGGTTCCCCAAACTTGGCAACTTTAAGCCTTGTGGACTTTAACTCCCAGAATTCCTCAACTTTAAGACTTGTGAAATTCTGAGAGTTGAAGTCCACAAGTTTTAAAGTTGCCAAGTTTGGAGACCTCTGACATAAGGGAAATAATTTCAGATGCAACACGTTTTATTATCATTTATAACACCTTGTTTGTTTCCCATATAGATCCATATGTTTCTTGTAGGGATTTTTATTGCTATAAGATTATGCTGATTCAGAAAAACAGGCCTTCCCTTGGCTGTTTTCCCTCTCACATAAGTATCACTAAATAAGTATTGGCATTAAAGAAGTATCAATAGAATCATTCCATTCTTTGAAGTTCCTTCTGCTTAAAAGAAAATTCTCTTTGAAGAAACTTGTAGCAGCAAACATAAAAGAAATGTTCAACATGACTTCAAACCTGGTATTTCTATAATTTCATCATTTTAAAAAGCCCCTCTAGCCTCCCTTGGCAACTTTAAGACACATGGACATCAACTCCCATAATTCTCCAGCCCTTAAGATACATTTTCTTCCAAGATTGATTGAGAAATCTGTTTGACAGTGGATTCATATGTGATATATATTAATAGTTTCCCACTTTTCTATTTTTTTTCTTTGCTTGCTTGCTTGTTTTGTTTTTGCAATCCTTGTTTTGTGTAATTCTTTTTTTTTTCTAGAACCATGTACAGTATCTTTTCAGTAAAATTGGTAAAAATAAACAAATAACAATTCCTTTTTCAAAAATCCAAATAGTCTTCTCTATCCCAAACTTTATATTTTGTCATTAGTTTATTTTTCTTTCTGGTTCTGTTTTTTTCTTTACTTTCTATCTGTACATAGTATGTGTGCATATGTCTGTGTGTATGTATGAGTCGTATATAATTTGCACAGTGTATAGTGTGTATGTGTATTTAAAAGGAACCCTGACAGCTGGCTTCAGAGTCTTCCCTGAATATTTCATATAGTTGCAAGTATTCATTTCTATCCCAGAGTTATTAGCTAGAGATGGATCTTTATTTCCAAAGACAAGGAATTGCTTTGAAATATTTGTAGTGACTTATACCAACTCTGGAGAGAGACAGTAAAAATATGCCTTGCAATCTGCACTGTACCTTCCTTTTCACTTTGAATTATCTTTTCTGACACGAGCAAGGATTTGGCTGTGTTACAAAGAAAAGGATCGTTACTTTAAAGCCACACTGAGCATAAACAATTTACAGAAAGAATGCTATTGTCACTGGCAATTAAATGCTTTCTACAAAGATTTGATCAAGGCTAAAATACGTATATTGTTGTTTCTGGTAGCTCTTCATGGACCTTTTCCCCACTGGGATGGAAAACAAGACTTAAAAAATTTGTTTATAAATAAGATATGGGATTAAGAGGGTTTGGGGGTTGTTTTGCTGTATTTTTAGAGAAAGCCATGTTACTTTGTTAAAACTAAAGGAAAGGAATGTAAAACTGATTTTGTCTGATTAAGGGCAATGTATAAATGTTACTATTTACTATATAAATGTTACTATTTACTATATAAATGTTACTATTTTAATGGACTTTTGCTGACTGAATGATGAGGTTTTATAATTTATTTATTTCTTTATAAGAGATCTTTGGTTCAAATGTTTGACAGGTCATAAAAGTTGTAGTTCTGTTGATAGAAGGGTAAGTCATTTATACACAGACACACACATATTCTATCTATTCTATCTATCTATCTATCTATCTATCTATCTATCTATCTATCTATCTATCTATCTATCTATCTATCTATTGTCTATCTATGGGGGGGGGTAGTCTTCGATACAGTTGAGCCCAAAATTTCTGTAGGAACAGAAGGAACACTTAGGAACACTTAGGAAAGTGAAACATCTGTTACTTGAGTTTTGCCCCATTTTATGACCTTCCTTGCACAATTATTAAGTGAATCTGGCTTCTCAATTGACTTTGCTTGTCAACAGGTCAGTCAGGGACTATCTGTATAGTCATTCAGCATGAAATCTCTTCCTCATACTGTCTAAATTGACAGTACAACAGAATCTATAATTCTATCTCATTCTTTTGGAAGTTCCACAATAAATGTTTCCAAACACTGGTAATTTCTCATTAATTTCCTTTCTGGACTGACTTATTCCTTCTGCCCTCCCTCCCTTCTTTTGCAGAGATTAAAGTGGAATTTCTGTAAGTATTTTCACTGGACATTTTTCTTTCAATGACAGCTCCTTGTCCAGGTGTAACTGTAAAATCCAGCTGTAGGATTTTCTAAAGGGACATAAGAGTTTTTAAATCTTCTGGGGGGAAATTTTGCATTTATTGATGCTCACAACTTTTCCTCTTATAGATGAACTTTTTTGGATGACATTGCCCTCTATGAAGCCAACTCTGGCATTTGTAATTTACCTGTGACCCTGTTTCCCCCCTCCCCCATGGGTGTCTCATAAACTATATTCTGCAATTGAACACATTCACAGGCTGGGTGTCATCATTCACATTCTCCAATTAAATATATTCATGGGCAAAAGCTCTGGTATTTTAGTTACAGTCTTTTAAAGAAGAGTTGGAATGTACTTTTGCTTTCAACTGCTCTTCCAGATTTCCTTCCCTCCCCCCCCCCTTTTATGGCAACTACTAAAACAGGCATAGGAAAATTTTATGAGTTGACATTCTGGCCTAAAAGACATTAATATGTTTTAATTTCAGGAAATAAACCTGCTAGAACTTCTAAAACCCAGTTTCCATTTTTTAAAATGGAAGATGGACATCTATCATGACTCAGATTCTCGCTAATTGATGAGAACAAGTAACTGTCAACAGGACACTGATTGGGCAGAAAATGTGGAGTGAACATAAAGAATTATTTATTGGGTTAGGAAATCTTTCCTTTCATGAAGAATTTTAGCTGCTGATTGCTGATTAGTATGCCTTGGGGAAAGCTCACCCAACTACTCCTGAAGTGATTGCAAATCAGGTGTTATTTGAAAAGTTGGGTACCTGGAGATACAGCTTTTTTCCAATTATAATCAAGACATAGTACCAAATTGATGAAGTAGGGAATACTCTGAAACCTGATAATGATGGAATTACAAGAGGGTTATTTTAAAAAAGGAAAGGAAAGAAAAGGAAAAAAACAAGTCTGTTTTGGTGGAAAGAAAGAAGGAAATAGAATATTTAACAAGCATTTCACAAGGAAACCTAGCTTGATCTATGCAGGTTACTGAATGGTTTCTCTTGAATTTGAGGGTCTAAATTATTTGGTTTTATTTCTGAGAAGGCTTCAGGTGGAGGCATTTTTCTATTTTGATATTTGAATGTGGAAGAGACATAGTGCACGTGCGTAGGGGGCTTGAGGGAGACACGCATTGCCTTCTGGGTGCTGGCACACGAGCGCGAGTATGCAAACTCGCACACAATTTTTGGCATAAGAGCCCAAAAAGGTTAGCCGCCACTGCCCTATACTATTCTGGACAAATGGCTGTCCAATCTTTTCTTGAAAACCTCCAGTAATGGAGCAACCACAGTAAAATGAGGACCCAGATTGTTGGGGGCAATGTGCTGACTATATAAGTCTAAGTGCTATTGTGATTGCTATTGCTATTGCTACTGCCCTTCCTTCCTTCCTTCCTTCCTTCCTTCCTTCCTTCCTCCCTCCCTCCCTCCCTCCCACCTACCCATCCACCCATCTATAGTTTGCAGTGGTTAGAATGCAGTATTGCAGGCTAATTCTGCCAACTGCCAGCAGTTCGATCCTGACCAGCTCCAGGTTGACTCAGCCTTCCATCCTTTCAAAGTCAGTAAAATTAGGACCCAGATTGTTGGAGGTGATAGACTGATTCTATAAACCACTTAGAGAGGGCTGTAAAGCATTGTGAAATGATATATAAATCTAACTACTATAGCTATTTTGACTGTGTCATCACAGTTTACCATTTTTCTTTTTTTAAAAAAATCCCTCTCCCCAAATAAGATACTCTATTTGTATTAACTCAGTGTGTAATGAAATATTAAGAAGTGCTACATACATTATCTAAAGATTATGTTAAAGGAGTCAGCATATTTTTCCCTGTAGATGTTGCCAAGTTTTGAACAATTCCCAGCCGCATAGCTTTCAACTTTAATAATCAGAATGGAAAGAATCATGTTTAACCATGTGTGATTGTATGTGTTTTCATAGCCACAATTCTAATTCTGTCATTAGATGCATTATACTGTGAGCTTGTTGTGCATAGAGCAGATCATTAAGATGGTAATCAGTAAAAATGTTTCAGCCTAAATTCTTATTAACAGATTTGTCAACCAGTTTTCAGGAGATTTAATGAAATCTGATCTCACTAATCTACCCAGAACAGTTATTCAGAAAAGTAGAAGCAAAATCAGGTTAAAATATGCTGGAGGCTACAGTAAATTATCATTAATCCATTAAGCTATTATAAACCAGAAAATCAAGAACAACATACTTTATATTTTAGCTTTTTATCAACTGATACTATCCAGATATTTTGGATCAGAGATTCTCAACTAAGGAAACTTTACTAAGATATGTGGACTTCAACTCCCAGAATTCCCCAGTCAGCCAAAACATATGTGTCCAAGGCCCTCAAATATACCCTCTTTTTTGCTCCAGCATGAACAGTTGACACTGAATTGTCTTTAAAATCTGCTGGGGAGTCCAATAAACAGGAAACATATATTTAGATGAATGATTCATCTTAAGACATTAAGAGAAATTCTGGTGAAATTCCCTGAGTATAGGCTCCAGCCCGAATCCAGAGAAGAGCAATCAGGATACTTGGGAGACTGGAGGTTAAAACATATGAAGAATAGTTGCAGGAATTGGGCTTGGCTAGTCTAGGGAAGAGAAGGACCAGAGGAGACAGGAGAGCAGAGTTCCAATACTTGAGGGGCTGCCACAGAGAGGAGGAAGGGGGTCAAGCTGTTTTCCAAAGCACCAGAAAAGGAATAATGGATGAAAACTGATCAAGGAGAGATCCAATCTGGAAATAAGGAGGAATTTTCTGATGGAGAACAATCAACCCATGGAACAGAAGTTGCCTTTGGAAGCTGTGGGAGCTTCATCATTTGAGACCTTCAAGAACAGACTGGACTGCTATTTGTCAGAAATGGTGTAAGACCTCTTGCTTGGGTGGGGGCTTGGACTAGATGACCTACAAGGTCCCTTCCAACTCTGATAATCTGTTTTATGTTAAAGTCAATGGGGAAGCCAAATTCACTTAACAACCAATTTTAATAACTGCAGTGATTCACTTAACAATTGTGGCAATTGGGGGGGGGGTTAAAATGGGGCAAAACTCACTTAACAAATGTTTCCACTAAGCACAACATTAATTTTGGGCTCAGCTGTGGATGTAAAAGTTAAGAATTACCTGGATTTGCCTCCTTTAATAAGAGAAATATTTAACATTTGAAAAAAATATGACAATGATTTATTAACGTATGCTATGCCAATTTCTATTCTAAAATACTTGTAAATTACCACTATTATCTTAACAATACATTCCAGCTGTCTATAAATAAATTTAGGTCTAAGAATCTTTGCAAACATGTAATCTCTTTCCTAGCTCCATGAGACCTCTTAAGAGGTGAAGAAATAATTACATTCATAATCTATTTATATCCTTTGGATTAAGAGACCATGTTTTTTATCTAACTGATAAAAATGGGAGGAAATCTATATTTCAACATGTTCCCCCAAATTAATCCATGCAATATCCAAGAGCTTTTCCAGCATGTCATGAAAACACAGCTGCAAAATCCAGATTCTCACATTGCAATTCCAACCTATCAATTATACGGTCTGATAATATTTGAAGTTTATCACCTTTTGTGGAGAGAGATTGAGCAGAATATATGATGGGCAGCCAGACATTTTCCAGGGCCAAAATTACTCTGCTCAAAATTTCAGTACTTGTATCTAATACATCAGCTTACATTTTCAAGACAATCCTTGCTACAATTAATATTACCATTATAATGCTTTAAAGGGGAAAAAGGAAGTGTTATATACCTCCCATGCATGGTGTCAACAAGTATCAGAATAAAGGGTCCTTGGTGCTCTCTGAGCTTGGCTGTTTTCATGCAAATGTTTTGTTAAAC
>BHFT01059524.1:0-19776 GCA_004320025.1 Laticauda laticaudata
CCAACCAGAGACGTGAGAGAGGATCGTGGAAGCTTGCTCATCCTGCACAATCTCATGCGCATCGCTACCCAGTCTTGCAGAACAGGCTCGAATGGACCGTCAACAAGGCAATGGGGACATGGCGCCTGGGCGAAGGAGCAAGGGCGAAACCTGATCGACACTCAGAAGTGGCAGCCACAAACAGAGCTCACGAGAAGGGGAAGAAGCAGCGCAACCTCCTGAAACACTGGTGCAACTCACCAGCTGTTAGGAAGTGTTGATGTGAGCGATACGGGAGTTGACGATATCAGATGACTTTATACTAAGTGACCAAATGCATTTCCTTCAGCTACTGTCTACTTAATTACCATAGACCGATGAAGATCTAGTGCGTCACTATCAGTATGTTGGTAGTGAGATGACATATCAACCTATTCGAATTAACAGGGACGATTTATATGGGCGAGTTGTTGAATTGTGATGATCATATCTGTGTTGTGATTCTAATTATGTTAGATGAAAATTAAGGTGCCTGTTATCCATACGTAATGATAGAGCCCACAAACTGGTATTGCGAAAATAGATCGCTTAAATACTCGCATCGTACCCGACTCAATAGCGTATAGCAATGAGAGTTTATCTTTCCCATCTCCTCAAAGAATGTTATACACTTCACTTCTGGACTCCATTCCATGCAGATCGGAGTATACCCTCAAGCATCCGACCCTTAACTGGTTCTTACATTGTCTCAGTAACCTCCATCTGTCTACATAATGTGTGCTATAGCTCTCGCTGATACATTGTCTTATACGATTTTTTCTTAAATATACTCGTAAAAGTAGGTTGTGATCTAGCCTAAGGTGGTAGGTAAAGGTGTATATATAGATATATAGAATAAGAAAAGTGTGATAGTACGTGTAGACACATCGAAATGATAAAACATATAATATTGATACAATAAGTACATGTGAAATAACATAAATAAGGCCCAGTGTCTCAGTGTCTCCACAATAAAGGCAGCTCACACGTGCTACGCCTCTCATTGTTTACCAGTGTCTTTGGCACTCTTCTACTTGAGTACACTCGTGGAGTGTGATGTGTGCCAAGATTCGTACGCGCGTGTAGAGGTGCTCGAGCGATAGAACTGTTAGGATGGTGGGTGCGTAGACTAGGCCAGATGACCTGAGGACGCGCACCTCGGCATTCAGAGCATACCGAAGCAGAAGTGACAGGTGTGGTATGACGGAAGGTGTCAGCGTACATGTCTGGCTCAGTGCACAGCTGCATGCATGAGAGGTTACCTCTACTGTGCACCACCAATTTCCGTGCGCCATAAGTGCAAAGGCAGAATTAAGTGGTGTCGAGCCCATAAGTTGACATCAGATGACCATGTAGCATGATACGCATGAGCGCGTGGCTATATGGCTGATGGGCAGTATGGAAGGAAGAGGAAATAATGTGGAGTAGGGGCTAGTCGTTCTCTGCGAGCATTGTGAGTGAGTAGGATTTCAAACTGGCACACTATGTTTGATGCTATGGTGGAATCATGTTCTAGTCGTGTTTTCTGATGTGCGGCATCCCAGTGGTCAACAGTGAACCGCAAAAAGGTGGCTCTAATAGTGTAAAGGATGTCACGCTACTCTCGATGATGTCTCTCTTGCTAGACCTGGACTTGTGAAGGGCGCTTTTGTAGACCTAGAGATGTCTGCTGAACCTCTGGGAGCTCACGTAAACCGTCTTTGAAATGTGAGGGTTAATTTTACCCGCTCCTCTCCATAGGTAGGTGAAGGGCATAGATTGTGGGACAGACGTACTGTGCGTATAGTAGGCTAGTGATGCACCTGCAGGTTTTTCTGCATTGCTGCTGGAGATCCAGACTGGACAATTGCTATCCTCTGTAATATACCTATTAGATTAGTTTCAGATTAACATTTTTGATTTGCCCCAAGGAATATTATTACTTTGTTGCTGTTCCTCATTGCTAATGCAATTCTAATGTAAACAATGAAACGCCATTCTACCATCTAGTTCTTTGTAATAAAGGAGGAAGAGAAAGGAAATGAAATGGAGGGAAATGTTTGGGAACCTAAGCAATTAATATCTGTCTAAGGTACCAGAATGTTCAAGTGAAATCAGGCAGTGGTAATTACAACAGTATAAGAAAAGCTGAAGAAGCTCAGAAAACATATAGGAAGCAGGATGGGACACCCAGGTTCCTAAAAGTTAATTTATTCAACACTTTCAGCTTTGAATAAAAATCAATAAAATAAGTGCACTATAATTGTTAGCGAATCATTTAGCTACAATTTGTATCTTTAGTGAATCAGATGTGATTGAGAGAACTAAAGCCCATGTCACACCGGCCAACGGGATGCAAAGGACACAATGGGACGAGCAAATGTTCCATCCTTCGTTATCCGCTCTCAAAAGGGTCCAAAAATTTGGCATACCAGAGGGGAGTAAACAGCGGACCGGGGAGGGCACGCAGGGAGGATGCAAGAGGATGCGGATGAGCCAGCGGAGGGAAGCGGATGGGGGCAGATGCGCAACCGCAGGGTTTCGGGGGGCCTCAAGGAAGCGGACACAGTTCTGATGCAAGAACGAGCCGAACGGATGAAGGGAATGCCACATGAGAGTGGGCGATGGAGAGTTTCCACAGCATGGTTCTGACAGTTATGCACAGCGGAAAGTCTGTGACAATGGCAAGCGGACTCTCGGTCGGATTCGGGTCCATTAATTCCTCTGAATCATCTACGCAGGTGGGTTGAGCGTAGTTGAGTTATCGCCTGATGCCACTTGACGGTAATAATCTAGGGTGAGCAATAGGTCGAGCTGACAGCACGCTTGTGGTTGTTGATCCGCGGCTCATGTCGTAGTAGAGACCACTGCTGAGATAGAGGAGATTCGCTCTAGCTCTGTGCTGTAGTTGACTGTGTCCCTTCGTAGTCCTCTCCAGCTGCCATCCAGTGTGCCTCTGCCCGCTCCCTGCTGTGCACGCTCCTTTGGTCTTGCTCTAGCCACTGCCTATTCTAGCTCAGCCTTGCTGCCTTTTTCAGCCTACCTGCCAGGCTTCCGGCAGCCTTCGTGCTGTACTTCGCTTCAGCCTCCGTGCCTGCCTAGCCTCCGTGCCAGCCAAGCAACCCCACAACCATGGGGAGTGATAATTCCATCAGCTAGTCCTGCTTCTTGCCTTTATGGCATGACGGACTTCGCTTTGAGCGAGGGCGCACTAGGGGGCTGCTGTGGATGCAGCTAGGAACTGTGCTGGACTCGATGGTCTCTCTCGTCCCATGCAGCATGGCATGTCCTCTACTGCACTCCACGCACGCTTATCTCATACTAGGCCTGGTCCTGACTTCGTGGTCTGAGCAGCATGGTTATGCTGCCACACGAATACGCCTGCCTCTGGAGACAGGGACTGACGTTAATCGCGTCGTTCAATGCAGTGAGCTGTGGTCTCTCGCTGGAAGGTGCTGCCTCTTGAGGAGTGACGAGGCGGTAGGGCATGAGGGCGCTGGCGATGTGTTGCTCCTTGGTGGTGGTACCTCCACCTCCCTGCGGAAGATCGTGAGCACACTCGCGTGACCATGGTGAAGCGTCGTACGCGTCTTCTCGTCTGGTCCAGCTTCACCAGTCGCCTAGCGTGCTGCCTAGCATCTTCCTGTCAATGGTGCACGCTTTCCTGCGTCACTCAGAGTGCTGCATAAGATCGCTGTCCATGCAGCTGCGTGCAGCTTAGCACCTCGCTTAATCTTGCCAGTAAGATGTAATTATCCCATGACCTCTGCTTCAGCGCCTTACGTCATCTGCCATGCTCAGCTTGCTGCTCGCTGTGTGGCCTAGTCTTGGATGTCCCATGTACAATGCATGGTGTGTGCCCTTCGCACATGCAGATAGTCGATTCTCTTCTCAGTCATGATTCTCGCTGGCTGCTAGATCCGATTGCACTGATTGATGATGATTGATTGTGTCGCACTTTCCTCGAACTGTGGTAATGTACTGCTCCGTCGTCGTGGTCTTGCAGTTGCGCAGCATGTCCATCGCTTGCCTAGCTACTCAGATCGGCAGTGCGCTCCATCTAGCATCGGTGCAGCTCCCAGTGGTAGTAGGGCTGGCTCCTCCACACCACCACAGCAGCAGCAGCAGGATTCACATCATCATCATCATCGGTTGATCCTCACCAGCAGGATTAAATATATCATCATCATCATCTTCATCTCATCCCAGCAGCAGCAAGCTAGCAGCAGCAGCAGCAAATGATCATCAACATTAGCAGCACAGCGCGGCAGCAGGATCAGCAGGCAGCAGGACCAGCAGGAGCCAGATCAGCAGCAGTATAGCAGTAAGCACGAGCAGACGGGAGCAAGTCCAGGGAGCACGAAGCGGGACCAGCAGGACCAAGAGCAGCTCTCAACAGCACCAAGCAGAAGCACCATCACCAGGAGCAGCTTAGAAAGCCCCAGTAGAGCGGAGTCGAAGGGGCAGGTGCGGGAGGTTGCCCTGTCCCTCTTGCCAGGGATGGCGGACAGGCTGCTGAGGGCTTTCGCTTCCTCCCCATGAGTTGTGGGTTGCTGGCTGGACGGAGGCTGGCAGGCACGGCAGGCTGGCAGGAAGCCAGGCACGAAAAGGTGGCCGGAAGCTGGCAGGTAGGCTTGGCAGGAAGGCAGGCACAAGCTGGCTGGGAAGCAGGCTGGCAGCAAGGGTGGCAGGCAGGCATGCAGGCAGGGCAGGAAGGAACTCGAGAGTGTCCAGCAGCAGGTCTTATTTCGAATGTGGCACGTGCGAGCTATGCTTCCGTTTATATTCCGCGTGGCTATGCGTAATGCATCCCCCCGCTGTGCAAATTAAGCCAGGCATGCCGTGTCGGCGCTTCTCTTGCGATACCGCTGTTCATCCTCTTGCATCCGCCTTCATCCGTGTCGGCCTCCGTCTGATCCACTGTTGTCCGCTTTCGCTTTGAGGCCCCCCGAAAGCCTGCGGGTTGCGCGCATCTGCCCCCCCATCCGCTTCCCTCGCTGAGCTGGGCTTCCATTCCGCATCCTCTTTGCATCCTCCCTGCGTCCTCCCCGCGTCCGTGTTATCCGCTCTGGTTATGCAAATTTTTGACCCTTTTGAGAGCAGATAACGACGGATGGAACATTTTGCTCGTCCATTGTGTCCTTTTTGCATCCGTTGGCCGGTGTGACATGGGCTTTAGTTCTCCAATCACTCTGATTCACCTAAATACAAATTTAGCTAAATGATTCTCTAACAATTATTAGGTTGCACTTATTTTATTATTTTATTCAAAGCTGAAATGTTAATAATTAACTTTTAAGGAACACTGGTGTCCATCCTGCTTCCTATATGTTTTCTGAGCTTCTTCAGCTTTTCTATATGTTGTATACGCACTGCCCTGATTTCACTTGAACATTTCTGGTACCTTAGACAGATATTATTGCTAGGTTCCCAAACATTTCCCTCCCCTTTCTTTCCTTTCTCTTCCTCCTTTATTACAAAGAACTAGATTGGTAGAATTTGGTTCCATTTGTTTAATTAATTGATTAGCAATGAGAACAGCAACAATATAATATTCCTTGGGCAAATCAAAATGTAATTCTGAAACTAATCTAAAGGTATATTACAGAGGATAGCAATTACCAGAGCAATAGAAAAAATGCCACAAGTTTCAGCATATTGTTTAATACTTGTAATTACGGGGTAAAATTAACTCAGCATTTCAAAGACTTTCTAGTAATATCTTTCAAAGTAAATTGAAAAGGACATAATAGCTGACATTTAGCACAATATTTTTTCTGTTTGAGTGGGCACATTAGAAAACACTGAACATATATAGACTTAAACATAGTGTTTAATCTAATAAATGCAAACATTTCTCTTTTTTATTGTTTTAGAGCATATTTGCAAGCCTGTCAATATGTCACTTATTCTGCTCTTTGATTTTGCATTGTGCCATGGTACCATTCCAGCAAAGATATATGGTATATTGTGATTTTTGGATCTTGATCCATGCCTTTTGGTTGCAGAGATATTTATGTGGTACCATGGGTCATCTTGACTCAAAAGATTTTAAAAAAAAATTGAGAGTCTATGGAAATGGAACTCCTTTATGTATTTTCCTTACTTAATATGTTTTATTTGATCTGGTTTAGTTTAATTTCCAAAAGCACTATCAAACTTCTCCTACTATTCTACACTTTCATTTTTTTAAAAAAATGATAACAAGACATGCAATATAAAATTATGACAAATATGCCATGTAAAGTATCATTGTGTTCTGATCTGCATACTATCAAAGTGATGTGATTTAGGACAGTGTAGACCTTTTTTTTCCTTGCCTCTTTGAGCAAAACATTATTTGAAATTGGGGGTTGTTTGAGGTAGGTACAGAAATTTCTCACTAATATAACAAAGATATACAAGTCAACGCCCAATCTAATTGTTAGGTTGTGTCATTATATTATAGCACTGATTTGGTCTAGAAAATAGAATATTTGGATTAATACATGTAGTACTCTACTTACAACACTTCATTTAGTGGCCATTCAAAGTTACAGCGACATTGAAAAAGGTGACTTATGACCATTTTTCATAATTATGACCACTGTAATATACTCCTGGTCACATAATCAAAATTGAGATGCTTGGCAACTGTCTTATATTTATTGTTGGTTGCAGTGTCTCAGGGCCATGTGATCACCTTTTGCAACCTTCTGATAAGCAAAGTCAATGGGGAAGGCAGATTCACTTAACAACTGGATTACTAATTTAACAATTGTAGCCATACACTTACCAAGCATTGCAAGAAAAGTCATAAAATGGGGGAAAACTCACTTACCAACATAAATTTTGAGCTTGATTGTAGTCATACATTGAGGACTAGGGATTACATGGGACTACACTAGAGACTACATACAGAGGAATGAGGAAAAATTGTTTTCATATTTTTCTAAAGTTTCTTTAATTTCAAAAGGGAAGGGGAGATTCAGAGGACATGGTCCTGAAAAAGAAAGAAACCCATTCAAATCAAAGTAAATGCATCCCACTGTGGTTAATATTATTGGTACTCATATAAGATTCTCATGATGATATCTGGCTACAAAACATATTGTAGAAAAACTAACCTTCCTGGTGGGAGAAGTTTTACTGACCAGCTTCTCATCTTTGTGTTTAGTGTTGATTTATTCTAAAACACACTCTAGTGTACTTTAAAATTCAGCTGATTTTTTTTTTCTCAGGTTGGGGTATAATTACTTGAAGGTCATTTGAATTCATTGCCTCTAGAACCATGGAAAATTAGAGAAGAACCATTTCGGGTTAAGCATTTGCTACTGTGTTTCATGGAAAGAGTCTGCCTTTAATTCATCTCAAATTCTGGAAGAGTTGCTATAACAAAATCTACCCAAATCTTCCCTCTGGCAAAGCCTGCCTCTGTTTCCAGAACAGCTGACAATCTTGCTAGGGTTTTTGTTGTTGTTGTTGTTGTTGTTGTTGTTGTTGTTGCTGTTGATCACACAAGCATTTGCTTGGCTCTGCAGATATTTCTAGCTCCAATTCAGAGAACGTGTGTGAAGAGATAGAGCAGTTCTTTTTCCTATTTTGGGCTAAAATATATCATATTATCTGATAAAGAAAATGGATGGGAGGAAAAAAAACTTTGATTGTCCCAGTTGATCAAAGACCCCATAAATTACAAAGCTCCATATAAATATTCCCATGGAATATTGGTTTTCTTTTTTTTTTAGTTTCAGAAGCTTTATTCATCTTTAATGATTAGGGTACAGGAGAGTAAAGTCCATGTCACACCGGCCAACGGATGCAAAAAGGACACAACGGACGAGCAAAATGTTCCATCCGTTGTTATCCGAATCATCGCAGCTCAAAAGGGGAACAAATTTGCATAACCGGAGCGGATAACAGCGGAATGCGGGAGGACGCAGGGCGGTGCCAAAAGGATTGCAGAGGAAGCGCACGCAGAGGGAAGCGGATGGGCGGATGGCGGCAACCCGCAGGGCTTCTGGGGGGCCTCAAGCAAAGCGGACGCGGAACAGGATACAGCGGATGCGCAGAGCGGACAACCGAACGGTATGGAAGCGGATTGCACAGACGCATGCACAAGCGGATGCACAGAGGAAGCCTACAGCGGTCATGCCTGGTAGTTAATTGCGCATGCGGGGGGATGGCATTGCGCAAGCCACATGGATATAAAGGAACGCAAGGCTCGCACGTGGCCCAGCATCATTCCGAGATAAGATCTGCCTGCTGGGGCAACTTTTGATTCCTTGCCTGCCCTGCCTGCATGCCTGCTGCCAGCCTTGCTGCCCAGCCTGCCTTCCAGCCAGCTTGGTTGCCTGCCTGCCTTCCTGCCTTCCTGCCAGCCTTTCCTGCCAGGCTTCGCTGCCAGGCTTCTGCCACCTCTGCCAGCCCTATGCCAGGCTTCTACCAGTCTGGCCCGGCCTTCCTGCCAGCCTACTGCCAGGCCTTTCCTGGCTCAGCCTTTGTGCCTTCCGCCAGCCTTGTGTGGCCTGGCTTTCCTGCCAGCCTCCATGCCAGCCAGCAACCCACAACGCATGGGGAGAAGCGAAGCCTCAAGGCAGCGCGCTGCCATGCCCTGGCAACGAGAGGGCAGAGGGCCAACTCCCACACCTGCTCGCTGACTCCGTCTTCTGCTGGGCTTCGTGCTGAAGCTGTCCTGGTGATGGTGCTTCTGCTGGTGCTGTTGAAAGTCATGCCTTTGGTCCTGCTGGCTCTGGCTTGTCCTGCGCTTCGTGCTCACTGGACTTGCTCTCAACTGCTCCGTCGCTCTCTGGTCTTGCTCGTCCTGCGTCATCCTTGCTCGGTCGATCACGGTCCTGCCTCGTGCCTCGCTGGACCTTGCTGACCCTGCTGGATGCTTATTCTACTCTGTGCTGTATCCTGCTCCGCTGCTGGTCCTGCTGCGCTGATCCTGCTCGCTGCCTGCTGATGATGATGTTGATATCATGGTTGCTGCTGCTGCTGCTGCTGCGCTGCTGCTGTGGATATGTGATGATGATGATGATGATGATGATCCTGCTGGTGAGGATGACGTATGAATGATATGATGATTGCTTGCTGGCTGCGCTGTGCTGCTGGTGTGGAGGAGCATCCCCCAACTACTGGGACCCCTCTGCATGAGGGCCCATACTGTTTCCTGGCAAAGGGAGGAAGGCTGGCATTTATGCGCGGGATGGGAGGGGAGAATAATATTTACATTGAGGAGGCGCCACGAGGTGCAGGTGCTGGAGTGTGCTGAGACCGAGAACCGACTATCTGTGGGCGGAAGGACCACACGGCTCGTACAGGGACCACCAAGCGAAGCAGGCTGCTTGGAGAGAGACGGGCAGAGAAGTATGTAGGTACACTTCGGAGGTGCTACATCAGCCTGGTGGAATACATATGCACACCTGGTACGGCGGAAGCCTGCACCTCAAGAAATCTGCCGAGGGCCACTCTGTGAAGCTGACAGACAGAGAGACCTACATAATCGGCAGAGTGCACTTCCTGGAGGTAGAGTCCACCACGAGGAGCACCAGAGACCCCTTCTCACTACCGCTCTCATCTTTGGCAAGCCTGCTGAGAAGCCAGTCCTCCTTCGGCCGAGAGTCAGTCCCTTCTCCAGGCAGGTTTCTGTGGAGCGATGCCATGGGCGGAGAACCCGCGGACAGGGGGTGGTAAAGCGTGGGTGGAGTGCCGTAGAAGGGAACAACCTAGGCTGCGGTGGGAGAGAGGAGACTCGAGTCAGCACAGTCCTAGCGCATATCTACCCCCCCAGCTCCGCGCTCGCGCAGAAAGGCAGAGAGGCCGGACAGCAGGAGGCTGAGCCACACTGTCCTGCGTGGAGATCAGGGACACCACAAGACCAGATAGATCTCCCTCTCAGATGGTCCACCACGGACTCCTCATTCCAACAACCACAAGCCCTTCCTCACCTATGGTCAAACCAGACTCTCAGGACATGGCGAGTCGCACAGTACCAGCCTGGTGAAGGGACGCGGATTCACGGAGCTGCGTTCACAAACCTTCAGGACCCAAGGAACCGCTCCCACCCAGTCCAGGTCTGCTCCTTCCACCTCCACCCCAGGTGATATCCCTCCCATTCCAAGGCTTCCCACAGGCCCTCACCTACCAGGTTACGGCTACAGGAGGTTCAGCACACGGCAGCACACCTTCCCAGTTCGCACAGAGTCATCGGGCGCACACCGTCACCACCGGTTCACTGATCGCCACCGATGCCACCCACGAAATGATGCCGCCCCACGCCAGTCCTCACCAGCTGCAGAGCCAGACAGCCCGCCATAGCACTCACTCCTTTCTCCACTCCACAGCCAAGCCCGGCTCAGTAACATCTGTCATCAGTTACTGGGGCTGACACCCCAATGGCATGGAGGAAGGACCTCTCAAGCATCGCGGGGCTGAAAGCCAGCTGTCCCGCACACCTTTCCTCAACACATCCGTCCCTGTTGTCCTCTCGGGAGCCAGGCACTCCAGCACACCCGCAACCACAGCAACTGCACCCTTACCCTGCAGACTGGCACGACCTCCGAGTGACGCAAGAAGAGTGCCAGAGGACTGGGTAGCTGGCTACCTGTGGGAGTTTATTTGGGACACTTGAGCTGTGAGGTCATTTTTTTTTTACAAGATTGTTGTTCAACTAAGTTTATTACTTGATTCACACACTTGCTTCATTTCTGTTTTTTAATAAAGTCTTGGGGGAAACTTTTAAATTGGCTTAAGCCCTTTGCATGCTTTGTGGCATGGGTTAAGATAGCAGTAGGTGGGCAGGGATACCTGTGGAATGAGCAGGGGGATACCTTTGGGATGAGGTAATAGCTGTGGGATAGATAAACCTCCAGTGGCAACGCATAGTGGACTGTGGGTCTACGCTCCCAGGTTGCCACACCTATGGCCTTTTCTTATCAATAATTGATGCCACACATTTGAACACAAACACAACTCTTATTAAACGCCCTGTTTCATTTTAGGCCCACCAAATAACATGGCCCATCTCATCCGTGTGATGAGACAGGCTGAAGGAAGCACCATTAAGCATCTACATCCTGTCTTGCCACTCCAACCGCCTCCAAGCTGGGGAGTTGCACTAGTTTTCAGGAGTTGCGCCCTGCTTTTCCCTTCCGTGAGGCTGTTTGGCCTTGCATCATCCTGCAGTGTGCGATCAGGTTTCGCCCTGGCCTCCATCCAGAGCGCCATGTCCCCATTGCCTTGTTTGACCGTCCACGAGCCTGTTCTGCCAAGAGTACGCGGTCGGCGGATGCGCAATGAGATTGTGCAGGATGCATCAATCTTCCACGATCCTCTGCATTGGTCTCGGGCGATGCTGCATAGGTGGTGGAGAAGTACCTGAAACATGTGCGCAGGAGGCCAAAGGCGTTCTCCACCACCCGCCTTGCCCTGGACAAGCCTTGTAAGTTGAAGATCCCTCTCTTCACGGATGAGGAGTCTGGAAGTGTAGCTTCATGAAGTAGGTTCTGAGGGAAGAAGGCGTCCATCCCCCATAGATGAAGGTAGGCACATCTTGCGTGTGTTGGCAGGGGGTCTGGATCTGGAAAAGCCATGATGAGGTTGCCCTTCAGCCCCTCCTTGAGGTTCACTGGTTGTTGTATACCTGGGCATCTGACCCATTCGGCCTGAAGGCATCGATGTAGATAACTTGTAGTCACATCGACCATGGCAAAGAGCGAAGATGCTGAAGAAAGCCCGTTGTACGTTGAAATAAGTGGTAGCCCGAGCCTGTGATGTGCTTTTGCAGCCATGTGCTTGCCATCGATGGCTCCAAATGATGTGTGGGAAGTTCCACCCTCTGATACCACTGCTCTGCCAACTTTCTTCCATCCTTCTTCAGTGAGGGGCCCTGGAGGAGCTCCTCCTTGTATTCTTCGATGATGTGCCTGCACACTTCTCTGACCACAATCTGATGCGTCGTTGGTGTTGGCACCCTCCAGCGTACTGCATGCTTTTTTAGGTGGTGCCCTGAGGCCAGGTGCAGAGTCAGTGCACCTGAGCCCAGTTCCAAGCTGGGCAGAAGTTGGTGTTCTGCTGTGTCAACCTGAGGTGTCCCAGGCGCTGCACAACAACTTCGTCAAAACATGGACTGGAGGCATCCCTCATGAAGTTCTGGAACGCCCGAGTGTCTTCAGTTCTGAGCTCCCACCATCGCTTGTTGTACAGTCTATACTCTGCTCTTCTCCCGATCCCTTTTCGAACCCAGATGCTTTCTTGGCCGCCTCCTTTCTCTTCCCATAGAAGAGTTCAACAGAGCCTGTAAGATGGCTTTGTACGTTTGCCAGCAAGAGATGGTGGCTGACCAAAAGGACTGTCGTATGATTCCATGGTGGACATGACTGGATGCCTGTGGAAGAGGTAAGAGTCAGATGAAGGCTCAGAGGTCCTGCACAGGTGGCTGCCTTGCTGGTCATGAAAGTGAGATGGCAGACGAGTTGCTGCTCTACCTTTATAGGTCAGTTATAGGTTCCCTTTGGACATCCTCTTAGGCATCCTCTCGACATCCCTCTCGGCAGTCCTTAATATCGAGATAGGTCCCCTCTGCGTACGTTTTTTTTCTGTTTTAAACGCTTTGTTTCCGCTTGGCATCCCGCTTCTGCATCCGTTCTGCATATCTGCTTCACGTTCATTCTGCTTTCTCCCTGCATCCGGGCAGATGCGCGTTGCGAGGATGCACAGTGGATGCCTCGCGGATATAACGTTGCGTAACGGATGCCTAACGGATTTCGTAGTGCGGATGCGTATAGCGGATGCCAGAATGGACGAACTGGATACATTTTCCGCCGCAACAAGTTTTAGGCAGGCCCAAAACTTTTTTGGAGGGCGGATTGAAACGTCAACTAGACCGTATTGCTGGATGGATAGAGAGAAGCCAAACGGAGGCAGTGAGTAAACAATACGCGTTTAGTTTTCAAACGGATGGCAAGGTTTTTTGTCTGTTTTACATCCTCTTTGCATCTGTTGGTTCGGTGTGACATGGGCTTAAAGGAAAGGCTGTGTACCAATTCTTATAAATGTTTTTTTTTTTAAAATCATCAAACCTGTGAATTCAAGGCCTTCCATTTTGAAACATGTACTCACCTTAAGACTTACTGATGAGTGAAAAGAGAAATAACTCTGTGTGGTAAAATTAACATGTTGGGTTGATACAGGGAAGGACTTGATTAACATTTCTACATATATCAAACTTTTTGGGGAAAGAAACTGAGTTCTGTTTAAGAGTTACATTAAGGAAGAAAGGAGAGAATGCTAGAAGAATCTCCCTGAGCTCCTTGTCCGAAGAATAGACTCTATATAATATATTGACGACGAGGATGATGATACATCTCAGTGGTGGCTAACATTTTTCGGCTCCCATGCCAATAATTGTGCACACACTCGCTTGTGTGCACTCACATACCAGCACCCAGAAGGCAATGCATGCTGTCCCCCCCAGCCCTCTGCGTATGTGCGCATGAGTCTCCCTCGCATGCTGCATGTCTGCATATGTGCGCACAATTCCCCCTCGTGTGCCACACATCTCTGTGCATGCACACACAATTCCCACCTCTCACGACGTGCATCTGTGCATGCACATGTGATTCCCCCCTCACACGCCGTGCATCTCTGCACATGCATACATGATCCCCCTATGTGCCACACATCTGTGCATGCATGCACAATTCCACCCTCGTGTGCTATGCATCTTTGCGCATGCACGCAAGATTCCCTCACATGCGGCATGTCCCGGGCGACCTCTCACGTGCCTGGGAAAATAGCTCCACTTCCAGGGGAAATGGCATGCCACTTCTAGTATGCATGGCATAGGTTTGCCAATACGGATAAAGCTGATCAAAATTTAGAAATCCGTAACAGTGATCAATTCCTATGGTTTGAGAGATAAATATCTATCTAAATAGGCTGGACCTACTTACTCTTCAAAGCAGTCTCTTTAAGAAATATTAAGCAGAATGGTTGTTCGATCATAAGAGGATGGTTATAGCAAAGGAAAGAAGACATTTATTTCCTAAGACTTTCCACATATGTCTCACTTCATCAAGACAGAAGTAATAAATTTTGATCCAGTTTGCAGTCTGGTACAGATTTTTCTAGTTTATAAACTCCGTTAAAATCAGTAAGACTCACTTCTAAGCAGGTCAGCATTGGTTTGTTTCACCAATGAACTTTACAATACAAGAAAAATAATGAATCCAAACATGCATACACACACACAAACACACACAAAATACATACATACCTACCATACATACATACATACATACATACATACATACATACACATACACAGATTTACATACATACATACATACACAATCCAAATCCAGTGATCTAATAACAATGCCACAAAAAATGTAATGATAGCAAGCACAAGCTTATCTCTTGCCATTTCCTTCCTGCAATACAAATAAAGCAGACATGACAACCCGCCACCTTTTCATTTCCACAAAAAGGTTTCAGGCTAGACAAAGCAGTGATATATTTACAAAACTTCCATGAGTGAATCTAAGGTTTTAATATCAAACCACAAGTATCTAGCTCCGTAGAACTTTAATAATGATTTGTCAAAAGGCTTAGGATGCTGTGTGAGCAGATATTAGAAAATATTTGTGTCCTTGGGGAAGCAATTTCCCACTCCTCAAGCCAATATGCACAATGCTGTGCTTGGGAAATCAAATGGAAATTGGCATAGTTGGAGCTATTGGTGATGAAGTTAGGCTTTTCAGAAATAATTGTCATGTATTTCAAAATATGATTACAAGGAGAGAATGAGAAAACAGATGAAGAAAGCATGAGAAAGGATATGGTGATACTATTCTGAATGAAAATGAGCAAAATTAAATGGATGTGAGCATTGCTACAATGTGCATGTGTATGTATGTGTGGGTGTCTTTGTCTCTCAACAAATGTTTTCCTTTTCGCTGGAATAAACTTCATTAAGGACATTGATTACTTCCCCTGCTTTTTTTTCTTTTAAGCTTAGTTGTGGGAGGATAATACTTCAGGGATCATGTACCCAATCTACCATGGGAAAGATTAATTTCTTATTCATGTATATCTTTGCACATATCCCTGACCAATAATATTCAAAATGTTTATAGCCACTGTTTTTTATAGAGATAGCTTGCTTCTGCTGATCTACTGTATAGACTTAACAACAATGTGATGATAATCATTTTGAGGTATGCTCAGATATCATCATTGCTATGCTTTTTCAGTGCTAATATAGCTAGCTCCAGAGATAATTTCTTCTATGCTCCTAGAATAGATGGGTTCGTTTTTCAGAGGAACCATCTAGACTAGGGGTTTCAAATTCATGTCATCACAACAGCATCATGTGACATGTCGGGACTTTTTCTCCTTCACTAAACTGAGCACGGGCATGGATATGGCCAGCATGTGACACATCTGGCCCATGGGCCAGGAGTTTGATTGCCCTGATCTAGACTATCTCATTTCTTTCCCCAGAACTAAACTCCTGGGACTGAAGGGTTTGGGAAGTAAAACTGAAACTAACAGTTTTTCCCAACAACCACCTTGAAAAAAAAGGTGGTTTTGACTGACCCACCTTGATTGGCCCAAAGTACCCAGAAAACATCTGTGATTGAAGATGAAATTGAAATTGTATCTTTCTGGCCTTTACTACCTCATTACACTGGTTTAAAATAAGGAGAAATAGATGAATCAGACTAATTTTTTCAAGTAGTTGGCATCTCATATTTCAAGGTGGCCAACTAAATTCTTCCAGGGGAGTTGCCCTGCTGTTCAGTGCCCATATGATTTTTTCTAGGATTTACTGTAGGAAATACATAATGTGGGATATTTTCTTTCACAACTGGAATCACTACTTCTATTAACACACAGAGTTTGTTTGCAGTGTATTTATATGTACAAATTAACTAACAGTGTATTTTTCTCTCCCAAAGATGATTTGCAAATTGCATAATGCATGGAGCTTCATATATAAATCAGTGTGAGCTTTTGTAGAATGCCAAGCTTCATAAATGCAGTCTCAGTCAGCTTTTTTTCCTTGTAAAGCTTATATGAATCGAAACAGAGGGTGGAGAGAAGATAGGTGGGGGAAGAGAAATTAAACATTGCAGCCGATGATTTTACTTATGTTGCTCATCAAATTCCTTGAGACATTGAATTATTGAGTTTCCAGAACAACAAGAAATTACATGTAGTCAATAAACATTAAACATCCATCCCTTTTGCAAACATTAGGCTGTATTTTGTTGAAACCATTCATAATGGCAACATGTTCCACTGATGCTGAAATTACATTTCCTAACTGACTATATTAAACTGTTCTACTGGAACATGGTTGTACAAATGCAACATGATTAAAGTCTTGATGCAGATGAAAGAGAAGTTAAACTGACAGATAATATTTATGTGTAACTGTTAAACAGGGATGCATATAGCAAGGGCAAGAATATAATTATAATTACAATGGAAATTGCCGTTGTTTCTCTGAGGCCCATATTGGGTTGCTCTCTAAAAGAGTCAGGGATTTCAGAGAAAATGGAGAAACATGTTGACTCTTGAGGTGGAACACCATTGGCTAATAGATATTTCATCTCAGCTTTCCCTATATGGAATGACTCCTATCTTGCCTGGTTGAATTTGAAACAAATTTAAACATGTTAAATTAAGGCAAAACTTGATATGGTCAAAAAGGAGATATGGGATATTGTTTCTTTTTAACAATGTACAGGAAGAAGTAAGTGGCTTCAAATGTCACATTGCAACTCTGCTTTTTTTCCCTTTCCAATGATTGGTTTGAAGTCCAGTGGTGAGTCTCAAAGAACAGATTGTGGGACATATTGGGAAAGGGGAAGAACATACTAAGCAATGGCCAGAGCAGAAGCTAAGTACATTTAAGGTAATAATTACATTGTTTTAAAGCCATTGTTTTAAAGCCATCTTAGTGGCTATTTGGATATGTAAAGTTGGAAGACACCAAAAGGATTACCTAATCTTATTATTGAATTTTAATTTTAACTTACTGAAAGTTGAGACTGCCCAGAAAAGCTCTAGAATTCAAACAAAATAGAGTTCAAACAAAATTTGAATGGATATCATCAGGTCCCCTTGTTTTATTTTTTTCTATTTTAAAGACTTGAATTGTCACCTGGTCCGTGTCCATGCTTCAGGTGGACAATGCCATTACAACACTGAAGGGATTCTTCTGGCATCCATCATCCTAAGGAGAAAAAAAAGCATTCATTGGGAAAGTTACCTTGCAAAGGATAATAAGTCTATGAACATATACAAATAAATTATATATTTGCATATTTACAAAGAAATATTGCATTAAACTACTCATGTAAGCAGAGAAGAAAAATATGTGGAATATTGCAAAAAATATGTGGAATATTGCAGAAAAAATATACAATTGGTAGGATAGCTACAAATATCCCATTTTTAAAATGATTCTCTGCAAAATCCAAGAAAATAATATATGCGTACTACATGGGAATGTATTGTAATCCACATTTCCCAAATATTACTTTTTGAATCGAGACAAATTAAAATGTATAAGTTTAAGCTCTTGACAAATATCTTCTCTATAACTGTCAGCCTTGAAAGGTAGTCCAGACAAACAACATACACAGAAGCTCTATTTTTACCACTAACTCTATGTTTATGGTAATGTTATCATAACACATTCTTGGAAGTCTGAAAGTACATCACTCCTTCCTCACTTTTACAATCTAAGAAACTGCAGAGGGTCCCTTTTGATGTTTTCCATGACCCCATTTCTTCTTCTGGCTCTTCTGCCTCTTATCTGACCTCTGCTGAATCTGTGGATCTTTCTCCTGTCTCCCAAATTCATTCCCACATACCATTACATCAACCCAGAATGTTGTTTGAGGCATAATGTTGCCTCATAATGTCACTATTAAATCTAATGAACTCTTCAAAGATTCAAGCCAAAATCTTGCCGATCTTCAACTGCTACTTCTTTTTACTCTGGGGACAAAAAACAACAACACTTGGAACTTTTGATATGCTAACAATGTGCTTTGATGCTAAGCTGAATCCTTCTCTGTAATTAATTTCTGCAGAAATCAAAAATTAATATTTCCTGCTTGTTAGATATGGAATAAAGCCATTCTTCCATTTACAAATTATTGTGGACCCAAATACAGATTTGCCCTAATCCGCCACTTGACAAATTTCAGCTAGAACATATGTCAGTATGACTTCTCACCATGCTTGGCAAAGAAGGATCTTTTGCAATCAGAAATGTAAACTGTAAGAATGTTATTATTGTTTAATCGAAATTGTATTTGACATGATTAATGGATTGAAAATTTCTTGAGGGTAGGAAGGACACACTTCCATCAAAATTTCAAGCTGATGGAATTTCCATCAGAGCTATAACTTCTTCCTACATTCTGTGTCCTGGAGATATTTAGCCCTCCCCCCCCCCCCCNCCCCCCCCCCCCCCCAATGTTTGGAAACAAATGGTAAGAAACGAGACTAGCCTTCTTGGATCAAGATAAAGTCCACCCTATTTCAGCATTTTATTTCTACAGTAGCCAATCAATGATTGGCTGGGGTGCTTACAAGAAATAGAAAACCTAATGCATACCACCCTAAACTCCCAAATAATTGTCATAATTTTATGCAAGACAAGTAGGTCCCCTTCTTTATTCCCAATGTAATTTGAATTTTCAGTTAGAAACATTGCTTGTTCATTCTGAAGAGCTCAGGTAGTAAATGGATATCACACTGGCAGTTGTTCAGTAACATAGCAGAGGCTGTATCCTTGGATGACCCCCAAAGACAATGAAATCCCACTCTGTTCATTGTTTTCCTCTTCTGGGACCCAAAATAATTGATGACTCTGTAGATCAACTATTTGCAAAATTAATTTCACAGATAGAGTCAGAACTGGAAATGTATGGGTATGTTGTGCAGACAAATTCTTAGAGTAAAAAAATGTTTTAAAGAAACAACCACACAAATGCCAAACAATTTACACCTGTGCAAAATAAATGCAAAATGCTAAATGACCACAGCAGCAATATATTTTGACTTAGAAACTCTTATTGCAGAAATGTAAGCAGCTATAAAAGCATTACGTTGGGAATCAGAGGCTGAGCTGACAATGTGAGATTCATCCAATGAGTATAATATAATTCATGACCTCAAGGCAATAAATCAACTCAGGCTGGCAATTTCATATGTAACTATCACTCACTGGCATTTCTTTCTTAACTCAGCTTATATAAGTTAAAACATTGCAAGTCTATGTAATACTGTTTTAAAAAGCATTGCCTGTATTTTTTTCCCTTCAGCCAAGTTCCATTTGGAAGAAGGCATGCACCATTCCTGGGTAACCATACTCATTAAATCTGATGGATAATTTTTCATTAGTGATGGGCAGATCAGCCAGTACAAATTTCATGTGTTTTCATCTCTAAATATTTTATCCTTTTCTTTAAACTTTTCTTTCTGTGTATATGCATGTAAATGTGTATACATCTTCTCTCTGTGTGTATATGCATATAAGTGTGTGTATGTGTATACACACAGATGTTCTGTCTCCCCTTCCCTTTCCCCCAAAAGGTAAGGGATTATATATACACACAAACACCAACAGGCAAGCTGGCTCAAACTTCGCAGAGCAAATCGTCTGTAACTGATAACATTCTTGGCATCCCACTACGTCCTGCCTGCCAAGTCCAAGCTGGCAGCAATTGTAAATCAAAGTCTTACTCACACAGAGGGAAATGGGTCTTT